>CABHPR010154372.1:14426-34871 GCA_902168415.1 Peromyscus melanophrys | reverse complement strand
CCCGGCTGTAGGTCTATTTCTGATGTCTATTATTTCCATTGATTTCATTCAAATTGTTTCAATTTGTGTATTGTGTCCTTTTAATCCTATGTATCAGATTATTTTATATTATGTGCCTGATACTGTATTTGTAATATTGTAGAAATATTTGGGTTCTGAGATGATATCTTTCTCCAAAGAGGATTAAATATCCTCTGCCAGCTCACTAGGTGCTCATATGTTTAAAGGTCATCTAAGACTAAGGTCATGGGTTGAAATCATCAGAGCTCAGTAGCAGTCTCTAGAAATACTTCCTTCTGATTTTAATATGTGTGAGAGAAGTTTATTCACCAGGGTTGCCACCCTAGGATGGGCCTTGGACACTAATCTTTGATACCTTAGTCCTTTATGGTCTTCAGAATCTCACTTGGCCTTTTGATCTCTGGCTCTTTAGGTTTCTCATGAAGGAAAAACATATCAAAATCTGAGGCTCACCTCGTAGGGCCCCCACACTTGCCCCTTCAAGTTCAGTTTTTTCATTATTTGATTGGTTGTCCTGTGAACCAGATTCTTTTTTTTTTTTTCAGAGTTAAAGCCTAAGAGATCAGAGCACTAGCAAAGCTCAAGACTACCTTTAGCTTACCAGTCGCTGCCATCTCTTCTCCTCAGAGAGAGACCTTCTCCTCTGTGACCTGTCTTTTTATTGCCTTTCTGTTCTACCTTCTCATTGGCTCTAAACCCAACCATATGATTTCCTCGTCACTGCCTGTCTATACAGACCTCCAGGTCTCTATGGTTGGTACTGGGATTAAAGGTTCGGGTAACCGCTTGGCTGTGTCCTTGACTACGCAGAGACTCTGCCTGCCATGTGATCGGATTAAGGGCGTGTGCCACCACCGCCGGAGCGAACCAGATTCTTACAAATGTTGCCCCACAAAGCTTTTCTATTCATCCTCAGTAGGAAAGTTAGCCTGGCTTATTTTATCTGCCCTTCCCAGAAGCCATGGCTAACCTTTACCACCACTCTGTAGAACAGGGATTATTATTCCCATACTACAGAGAGGAAACAGGTCAAAGATGACTGAAGAATGGGGACAGCCATAGATACAATAAAAATACTGCTCATTGTGCATACAGAGTAGGTGGCCTGGGGATTCTCAGCTGCTGCCATCTCACCAGTCCCCTTTAAAAGCACAAGGGAAGTACATTTGTATCAGAGTCAGGTCTGCAACAGAGCCACTTGGGGGACTTTCACGCTCATGCATTGGATTATTTCTTGAGTTACAACTTTGAAAAGATCTATCAAGTGTAACTGAGGAGTGCTCAATCTGGGTTGTCATCTGCCCTTAAGAGCACATCTCAAATTAGCTACGAAGTCATAGAAACAGTTTAAGGACATGCATGAGATGGCTGGAAGCAAACACTAATTTTCTCCTAGTTACTTAGAACATCTATGAAAGAGTCTTCACTTGATATGATAATGTAGCTGGAAAGACAGTGAGAGGCTGCGCTGGGTTATGCAACAGTGACAATGGATCTCAAACTGAGAACGTGTTGAATTCCCATAGCCAGAAATGAAGCAAAGCCAGCAGAAGTTCTAAGAGGCAGGATGGGGCTGGGGTTACGCCTCACTCACCTGCTTTCTGAAAGTTAAGGCTCTCCTGTCTGCCACAGTTCCATCCACACTATGCCACTGTTTCTCACTCCCTTTCTATAGATCTTTCAACCACTTAGCTTCCTTTCGTGTTGTGATTCTTTTTTGTCCCTTTTTGCTAACTTCCTCATAGCTTCGGCCCAGATTTCTCCCTTGGAATAGCTCAGTTTCACATCTACCTTCCTCTGAGTCAGAAATAGGCTCTCTCCTATTTTGCTGAAGTTTTTGCTCCTCTCTCATCACTGCCAACCCCGTGAATATTCTCGTCAGTGAGGCAAACTTTCCCCCCACCAATCTGCAAAGAGCCGAAGCCTTCAGCACTCCACACTCAGCCAGTCAACACTGCATAGCCCTCTGACAGCGACATATAATTTATTTATTCTGGGGCATGGTTTCTACTTCGATTGTCATTCCTTTTTTTTTTGTCCTTGTACATGTTTGAATGCTTCAGAGAGGGGGGCTTCCTGGTGAATCTTATACCACAATACTTTGAACCCACCAGCTCCCAGGATACAGTAGAGTCCCCAACAATTAGGAGGCCAAATGCCATCCTCTCTGCCCCACATTCCCACAATAAGTGCTTATGGAACACGGAGCAGGGATGTTCTTTCTTGTGGATAAGAGGATGTGACTGTACCCGATTGAGGTCAGTTCATGGGAGGAAAGATAGTTGCAACCCTTGGTTGGCTGTCTAGCTTCAGCAGAACAATAGACTTGCTTTGGGAGCAGGCATAAAATGAAGCAATGGCAATCTGTTCAAAGACAGCTATTGAGAATGTCCTAAACTTTCCCCAAATAAGAAGATGAAGGTGCTCTTTCAGTCAAAGCACAGAATATGTGATGTTACTAAAAATAAAAAAATACATAAACCATTAAAAGATCTGATAGATATGCATGACTGAACATGAGTGATATCCCTATTAATAAAATATTGGCAAGTCCTTAGAAAGGTGGTTTTCAGATTTTTTTTTAAAGATAGGGAAACTCATGTGCTTTGCATAATAAGACGCAATGCCTGAACACAATATGTAAAATATCTATAGAAGGATATAATATGACAAAAAAAATTTAAATGTGAAACAATCATTTTCGTTATGGATGAACGGTGATGCCTTGATGCCTTGTTCCTGCTATACCTGTTCGCCCCTTCTGAGCTTCCAAATATTTAAATTTAACTTCTTATTTAATGCTCAGGTACATAAGGAAAAATAGGGAAATACAAAGGTACATCAGTATAATTTCAACCATGCAAAAAATACACCTAGCAAGAATGAACTTAAAATAACAGTAGCTATTTTCTCTGGAGATATTAGGTTTTTATTTCCTTTTGAATTTCTGAATTTTCCAGAAGTTTTATATATTCAAAGCTTCTCCCCACTTCCTCATTTTTAAAAAACTGGGTTCAAGGTCTTTAGCTCAGGCAGGCTTCTAACTCCCTGTGTAGTTGAGGATGACCTTGACCTTCCAAACCTCTTGGATCAACACTTTCAGTTTTTATGGTGCTGAGGATCCAATCTTGGGTCTTGTGAATCTAGACCAGCATTCTACCAACTGAGCTACACCCCAAGCCCCCAAAGTTATTTTTAATAAAATAAATTCCATTTAAAAATGAGTGGAAAATGAAAGTGGTAAAGAATTTAGAAAGTATATTTTTAGAAACAGTTAAAAAGTACACAGTTCATTATGGTGATATTTTATTTGTACTGAAATGTGATTTTATTTGTATGTTAATAAATGAAGTTGCCCGGGGGTCAGAGCTATGAGCAAGCCACAGCAGAAGCCGGGTGGTGGTGGTGCACACCTTTAATCCTGATCACATGACAGGCAGATCTCTGTGTGTTCAAGGATACATCCAGCATGGAGACACACACCTTTAATCTCAATACCAACCATAGAGACCTGGAGGTCTGTATAGACAGGCAGTGAGGAGGAGGTCATGTGGTTGGGTTTACAACAAATGAGAAGGCAGAACAGAAAGTCAATAAAAAGACAGACACACAGGAAGTAGGTCTCTTTTTCGGAGGGGAAGGACAATAGCGGCAGCGAAGGGTAAGAAAGGTATTTTTAGTATCAGCTCTTAGCTACTGCTCTGACCTCTTGGGCTTTTAACTCTGCATTTGGCTCTGTGTTTCTTATTTAATAAGACTGTTACATCTACAATTTGTGTCTTAGTGTCTTTTCCTGTTGCTGTGGTAAAATACCTTGAGCAACTTGAGAGAGGGTCTATTCCAGCTTCCACTTCAGGAACAGTCCACCATGGTGGGGAAGTCAAAGCTGGAGGAACTTGAAGCAGTTGGTTACGTTACCTCTGACAATCAGGAGAGAGCAATGAATGCTTGTCTGTCTGTTGCTCAGTATGCCTCTCTGTCTATTCAGTCCAGGATCCCAGCCCAGGGAAATGGAGCCATGCACGGTGAGCTGGCCTCCCCACCTCAACAAATGCAATCAAGATAATCCCCCAGAAGCAGAGCCCTTCCAGCTCTGGCCATGCTAGATTCTGTCAAATTCGGAACACTGACTGAAGAGGCCTAACTTAACATTAGTGCAGCCACGACAGGTAGCAAGACTAACAAAACTGAGACTAGGCCTCACCCTTACAATAACCAGGAAAAGCCACAAACTGTACCCTTCGGGGTATGGTGATATTTTATTTGTACTGAAATGTGATTTTATTTGTATGTTAATAAATGAAGTTGCCCGGGGGTCAGAGCTATTAGCAAGCCACAGCAGAAGCCGGGTGGTGGTGGTGCACACCTTTAATCCCGATCACATGACAGGCAGATCTCTGTGTGTTCAAGGATACAGCCAGCATGGAGACACATGCCTTTAATCTCAATACCAACCATAGAAGACCTGGAGGTCTGTACAGACAGGCAGTGAGGAGGAGGTCATGTGGTTGGGTTTACAACCAATGAGAAGGCAGAACAGAAAGTCTTTATAAAGACAGACACACAGGAAGTAGCTCTCTTTCGGAGAGGTAGGACCACCGCCATAGTGAAGGGTAAGGTTTTTAGCTCTTAGCTATTGCTCTGACCTCTTGGCTTTTATCTCTGTATTGGCTCTGTGTTTCTTATTCAATAAGACAGCTGGTTACTTCTGCAGTGGGGGACCAATCAAAATTGAGACAAATAAGTACTAGATGCTCCAGAATGTTAAGGACAGCTTACACAACTTGCATATAGTTACCAATTTCCTTGCATCAGGGCCAGTACCAATCCCTGTATGACAAGACTTCTGTTGCCCCACTCCTGCCTAATCAGGAGTTCAACCCCCAACTGAATCCAGAATTCCCCTACACCCCATCCTTTACTCCTTAAAAACCCTGCCTCAACTGAGCTCAATGCTCTCCCTGATCTAACCATTGTGTTGGAACAAAAGAGCCCAAGCTTGAGCTTGCAATAAAGGCTCTTTGCTTTTGCATATAAACTCCTGGTGGTCTTGCAGGGGTGGGGGGTGCTCCTGACGAGGGCATAACACTGACCATCAAAACTTGTATTACAATTTCTCTCATTTAGTGATAAAACTATCCTTCAGGAGGATTTTAATATGTTATTAATAAATAAAATTTATACAACGTTTCTTCAAATGTCATATGGAGAATAGGTTTTTTCTTCCTACTCATATTAAGGATAGTTTCTCATTTAAAATATGAGGCATAGAGAGCTAACAGAGCCAACTGGTAATGAATTATGTGATCTTGGAAAAGTCATTTAACATCTGAATATCAAATCATTATCAACTCCAGGATTTTTTGGGTTTTTTTTTGTTTTGTTTTTGTTTTTTGAGACAGAGTTTCTCCATGTAGTTTTGGTGCCTGTCCTGGATCTTTCTCTACAGACCAGGCTGGCCTCAAACTCACAGAGATCCACCTGGCTCTGCCTCCCAAGTGCTAGGATTAAAGGTGTGTGCTGTGGCCTGCATTCTCAACTCCAAAGCAGAGAGCTTGAGCTAGGTTTCCAAGCATCTGTAGTAACAAGGGCTTTTTATGACATTTTCAAAGCTATCATGGAAATCAACACCATAAAACACTTTCTGCTTTATTAAAGAAAGTCATTTCAGTTACAACAAAAGTCACAGCCACGGTCCTCTACCTACTGCTCTCATTGTTGCTTCACAAACAAGGAGGTTTTAACTACATCCAAAGGTAGGAGAATCATAACCACAACATACTGGCCAACCCTTTCAATTTTACTACTTAGTTTTTATTTTTTTTTAATTATTGCCAGGCAGTGGTAGCACATATTTTTAATCTCAGCACTCAGGAGGCAGAGGCTGGCGGATCTCTGTGAGTTTGAGGACAGCCTGGTCTACAGAGCAAGTTCCAGGACAGTTATGGCTATTACACAGAGAAACCGTGTCTCAAAAAATCAAAAGAAATATTATGCTAGAGTATTTATTTATTTATTCATTCATTCATTCATTCATTCATTCATTCAAGACAGGGTTCACTGTGTAGTCCTGGCTGTCCTGGAACTCACTCTGAAGACTAGGCTGACCTTAAACTCACAGAGATCCACCTGCCTCTGCCTCCTGAGTGTTGGGATTAAAGGCATGTGACACCACCACCCAGCTAGAGTTTTTATTTTTATATAGACATGTGTTTGGAAATCATTAGCTTAGATGATATCATATCAATATTAAATATATATACATATATGCATATCTGTATCTAGGTACCCTTTTGAGATAAGTTCTCACTATATAGCTCACACTGGCCTCAAATTTGTGATATTCCTGCTTCAGCCTACTGAGGGAAGGAATTCTAGCTGGTGCTACCATGCCCCTTGTAATTACATATATATGAATTCACAATCTATACATTAATTTATATCAATCAGTTGTGGATATAATGTTGGCCGAGACCATCATTTATACTTACACTGGGTCTAAAAAGAGAATAACACCCTTCAGTTATTAAATAATCATAGCATTGCTAATAGTTGCAGTTTTCAGTAGTCATGGGAGCCAGGAAGGGGCCAAATGTTCTCTTAACAACTCATGAACCTCACAATCAGCCATGAGGTGACAAAAATATCCATGTATTAGGTAAAGGTTGAAATTGTCTGAATTCACACAGTGAGTGGACTTGAATTTAGTTGTTCTAGGCCTGGGTTCATAAATCTGGGGGTGGTGGAAGCATGAGAAACAGAAGTTTAAGGCCAGCCTGAGCTATATAGTGAGTGTGAAGCCAGGATGGGATACAGGAGACCCTATCAGAAAGAGAGGTGAGGAGGAGGAGGTGGGGAGGGGAAAGAAGAGAAATTATAGGAGGTGTTGGAAATCTGTTCTTGCTCTCCGGGAATTTAAAATCTGATCAAAGGCAGGAAAGGGTAACAGTGCTTGCTACACAAGAATGCGGACCTGGATTTGGATTCCAGGACCTGTGTAAAAAGTCACGTGTGGCTGCAGAGGTTCCTGTGACCCCAATGCTGTTGGGGACAGAGACAGGAGGATCACTGGGTCTTGCTAAAAAAATAAAAAAGCCCCGATCTCAAAGGAATATGAATGGAGAGTGATAGAAGAGGACATCTGACATCTTCCTCTAGCTTCTACAAGTGCATGCACAGAGGTATACACACATGGACATATGCACCACACATGTACACTATGACGCACATGCACGCACTCACCCATGCACGTATGCATTCACATGTGTGCACACGCGAGAATTTGGGAGTAGGTACTGGGTGTGTAACCAAGGACCTTGCACAAGCTACAAGCTATACAAACACTCTGCCACTGAGCTATAGATTCCCACCCAAGAGTTTTAATTACAGCACAGAGGGACATGGTTGTGTTGAGTGCGTCATGCAAATAGTAAACACAGGAAGTAAACTTTGGAAGAAAAGAGAGAGCAAAGAATCAAATCAAAGACTTCAGTTGGACATTTTAAGGGTCAGAGGTCGGGGAGAGAGAGGAAAGATGACATGAACAGAAATTTAGACGACAGGAAATAAAATGGAGTGGGGTACATGGGCTATAGTAGCTGACCACGTGAAGATGGGAGGTTGGAAGCCAGTACAGGTGAAGGACCTGAGACTGGTGAGCAGAGGCCTCTGATCCCTTCACTCTGAGGGCAAGTGCCACTCTCTGGTTCTTGGAGAAGGAGGCTGTGCACAGGAGATAAGGCAGACAACAGAGGCTCGTCGGGTGCCTTCAGTGTGCAAATGAGAGGAAGAAAAATTAGGGGGCAACATTACGGGATTTAGTGATGGATCTGATATGAAGGAAAATAGGAGGGAGGAAAAAGCCAAAAAATTGTTTAAGCTTTCAATTAGCATATACTAATTATTCATAATTGGTTTCATCTGACATTTTCAAACTTGTATATCGTGCATCTTGGTCCTCTCTGCCCATCACCCTCTCCTTCTGTCCCCTCCCACTCCTGCTAATCCTCTTCCTAGCTAGTTCTGCCTTTTTGTCTTTTTAGAAGAGAAATATTCACAATTTCAAGTTCCTATACTCAATTGAAGTACCATAGACAAAAGTAGGGACATAAGACAATTGTGATACAGAAAATAAAAAGAATTTCATTTTACCTACGTCTTGGAGGTAGATAACACACATTCAAATTTTATTTTTGTAATCTGTTCACTGGGGGATTAGGACAACATTTTCCCCACTCTCTTATTCTCAGTTTCCTAATAGGTGAAGTCAAGATGGTAGAGCCCATCTATTAGAGGAGCAAGTGAGACTTCTGTTTTCTTAAGACAGTGTCTCACTCTAATCTAGGCTACTAGTGACTCATGATCCCCCTGCCTCAACCTCCCAAGTGCTGAGATTACAACATGTCTCAATGGCTGTCTTGAGATTTGTTTTTCATACTTTTAAAAAACACTTAAGACATTTTTTGCTACATTTTGGGGTGTGTGTGTGTGTGTGTGTGTGTGCGCGCACACACACACACACACACACACACACACACACACAGGCACATGTCATGGTGCATGTGTGGCTATCATAGGACACACCTGTAAGAGTCCATTCTCTTCCTTCTATCATGTGGGTCCCAGAGACTGAACTCAAGTGCTTGGGCTTGGTAGCAAGTGCCTTCACCTGCTGAGTCAGCTCAATGACTCCTAACATTCCTTCTTTTGTGTTTGGGGTGGTGTATGCATGCCATTGAGCACACGTTGAGGTTGGAGGACAGCTTTCAGGAGTTCATTTTCTACTTCCATCATGTGGGGTCTGGGAATCTAAGTCAGTTCAGTAGTCTTGTGGCAAGCACAGTTACTTGCTGAGTCATCCCACTGGCTGGGGAGCTACTTTTGATTTTGGGGGGCTTTGTTTGTGGGGTTTTTTGGGTTTGTTTGTGACAGCTCTGTGCTGTGCAGCTCTGGCTGATCTGGAACTCAATATGTAGACTAGCCTGACCTTGAATTCATAGAGATCTGCTTTCCTCTACCTCCCAAGTTCTGGGGTCAAAAGGCATGCGTTACCTTAAAAGCATCTGGTGTAACACACACACACACACACACACACACACACACACACACACGAAAAACAAACAAAAAACCAAGACCATCACAAATAAGGCACCTTTCTTATTAGTGCTAAGTCTTATATTAATATCTAACAGGATGCATTCGAGCTGTCAGTTGAAATTATCTGTTAATCTGAGGCAGGAGGTCGGAATTCAAATGAATATTCAGGACAGCAGAGTCAGTTGTTGAGAGTTATCACTGATGCAAAGAAACAATGCAGCAAGTGTAGGGAGAAGTGGCCAGGCCTGGTGCTGGAAGAGGGAGAGGGCAGAAAATATTTAACAAGACCAAGTGCTTAGACTTGGCAGCAGGTGCTTTTACCTACTGAATCAGCTCAATGGCTCGTAGCATTTATTTATGTTGTGTGTTTGGGGTGGGGGAAAAAAGAAAAGGAAGGAAGGAAGGAAAGAAGGAAGAGAATGCAACAGTACAGAATTCAAGAGAGAGATGATTTCAGGTAAGAAGTAAGTAGACACAAGTTCAAAATGTTGCAGAAAAGACACGTTGGGAATTGCTTAAATTTCAGAGAAGTTTAAAGAATTTGGAATGATTTTACATATGAGTCAATTATTTAATTAATAGGATTTTTCCAGGTGTACATATTTGTCACCATCAAAGACTGACTTCCTTAGAAACTAGAATGATCAAATGTGAAGTTAAGAAAAAATGAGACTTGCAGTCAACACATCAAGGTACCCATCTGATAAAGCAGACCGGAGATAAAGAAGGTCCCACATACCAATAAAGGATGCAATCCATCAAGAAAGACCCAACAATTGTAAACATGCGTGTTTTGAGTGCTGGGCACCTGGTTTTGTAAACCAAACAGTAAAGGCACAGCAGTTCAGTTAGCTCCTGATACTGTAATAGTGGTGACTTCAATACCTTACTCTCATCTTTAGACAGGTTATCTTAACTAAAATTCTCGAAAGACACTTCAGAGGTAAATTGCATCACAGATTAGATGGGCTTAGTAGATATCTATAGAATATTCCAGGGAGCCTTCTCTAAAAAGGCCACATTCTAGGTCATAAATACATTCTAGGTCTTAACCAAAACAAAAGAATTTATATAATTTCTTGTACCTTAACAGATAAAAGTGAAGCAGTACAAATAGCTAGAGACTGACTAATCCATTCTTAGGAAAACAAGAGCAAGTCAAACTCAAAAGCACTAGGAGGTGAGGAATAACAGAGACCAAGGTAGAAATTAATGTGTGGGGGCTAAGGAACAGTACATAGACTGAATCAAGCAAAGTGATTCTTTGAGAAGATAAACAAGACTGACAAACTCTGGTCAAAGTAGCCAAAGGAAGAAGAGAAGATCCAAATTAAAAATATTAAAGAGGCAAAAGGTGAGGTTATGGCAGACTTCACTGGAATCTAGAAGGTCACTAGAAAATAATCTGAAAATGCATATTTCCCCCAAAACTGAAAATCTAGAAGAAATGGACAAGTTTCTAGAGACATGACCTACTGTGGCGTTTTGAATGAGATGTCTGTCATATTCTCAGGTATTTGAATACTTGGTCCCCCAGTTGCTGATGCTATCTGGGGAGCCTTAGGGCGTATGACCTTGCTGGAGGGAGTATGTCATTGGTGTTGGGCTTTGAGGTTCCAAAGGTCTATTCCTACCCTTCGTTCACTCTGTTTCCTGCTTGTGGACTGAGATGTGAGTTCTCAGCTGTTCCTGCAGCTATGCCTGGTGCTGGCTGCCAACCCCCCCCAAAGTGATGGAATCATAGCCCTCTGGAACCTGAAGCTCAAAATAAGCCCTTTCTTCTTTATAAGTTGTCTAGGTCATGGTGTTTTATTACAGCAATAGAAAAGTAACTAATAGCACCTACCAAAATAAAGTCAGGAAGATATAAACAAGCAGATTCATAACAAGGACCAAAGGAATGAGCCTCAACATGACAAAAGCTATACTCAATAGATTTTATACCAAATAAGGGGAAAGTGAAAGCATTCCTCAATCAAGAATGAGCCAAAGGTGCCCAGGTTCATTGCTTGATGTCTTAGCTACAGTGATAAGACAAGAGAATAAAACGAAAAGAACAAAACAGGACAGCAGGAAAGCCATAGCGTTCCTATTTACAGTTGATGTGATCCTGTACTTAGAAGACCTTAATGGGGCTAGAGAGATAGCTCTGTGGCTAAGAGCACTGGCTGCTCTTTCAGAGGACCTGGGTTGCTTGCATTCCTAGCAAACGAATGGCAGCTCACAAGAATATATGTAGCTCCACTTCCAGGGAATCTGATACCTTCTTTTGACTTCCTAGGGCTCTGTGGACATTCATACATGCAAGCAAAACACTCATACACATAAACGACTTTTTTTTTTTTTTTTTGGTTTTTTTCGAGACAGGGTTTCTCTGTGTAGCTTTGGAGCCTGTTCTGGAACTTGCTCTGTAGACCAGGCTGGCCTCGAACTTACAGAGATCCACCTGGCTCTGCCTCCTGAGTGCTGGGATTAAAGGAGTGCACCATCACTGCCCAACACATAAACATCTTTTTAAAAAAGACCTTAATGACTTAACCAGAAAACTTGGATCTGATAAAGACTGTTGGAAAAATATCATGGTGCAAAATCAACATACAGAAATCAGTAACTTTTCTATATACCAATAACAAACTTTCTGAGAAAGAAATCAGGAAAAAGAATCTCATTCACAGTGTCTAAAAAAATAAGCAGACCTAATCAAGGAGGTGAAATACCGCTACAATGAAAACTTTGATACTGAATAAACTAATCGAAGAAGACACCAGAAGATTGAAAGACCACCCATGTTTAAAGATTGGCCGAATCAGTGTTGTAAAAGTGTCTATATTACCGAAAGTGAGCTACAGATGCAACAATATTCCCATCAAAGTTATAATTGAATTCTTCAAAGAAATAGACAATTCTAAAACTCATATGAAAAACACACGGATCGTTCTGAAAAGTCAAAGCAAGGTAAGTCAAAAAGATGAGCAAGCATCACAGTATGTGATCTCAGAGAATGCAGCACAGCTGTAGCAACTAATGCAGCAGGGTCCTGGTACTGAACACACATTAGGACCAATGGAATAAGATCTAGAAATAGATTGCCACAGCTACAGCCATTTAATTCTAGACAAACATAAATGTTTAAGAAAAGGCAATCTTTTAACAAAAGGTCCCGAGAAAACCAGATAGTTAACCTTATCTAGAAGAGTGAGACACAATCCAGGTATCTCAGCTTACCAAAAAGGTTAATTCAGAGTGGACCAACGACACAAAACTATGAAAACTAGAGGAGAGCATCAAGACGTAAGCACTGATAAGGGCATTTTGAAAAAGACTTCAAAAGTGCACAAAAGAATCCCAAAATTTGACAAATTAAATTATATAAAATTAAAAATGAAAGTATCACCAGAGTGAAGAGATGGTTTATAGGACAGGAAAAATTTTGCCAACTACATACCAGATATGGTATTAATTTTTTTTAAACTACAAAAATTAAGCACTGCCGGGTGGTGGTGGTACATGCCTTTAATCCCAGCACTCAGGAGGCAGAGCCAGGCAGATCTCTGTGAGTTCAAGGCCAGCCTGGTCTACAGAGCAAGTTCCAGGACAGGCTCCAAAGCTACACAGAGAAACTCTGTCTTGAAAACAAAACAAAACAAAACAAAACAAAACAAAACAAAACAAAACAAAACAAAACAAAACAAAACCAAAACCAAACCAAACCAAACCAAAACAAAACAAAATTAAGCACTAAAAACCCTAAATGAACAAATCAACAAAAGGACTAATGAACTGGAGACAGTTCTGAAAGGAAGAAATACAAATGACCAGCAAATACTTGAAAATGTTGGAGCTGGAGAGATGGTTCAGCTGTTGAAAATCTGTGTACTGTTCTTGCAGAGGACCTGCAGTTCAGTTCCCAGCACCCACATCCAGCAGCTCACAAACCACCCATAACTCCAGATCCAGGGGATCCAGTGCCATCTCCTGGCTTCTGTGGGCACCTGTGCTCAGATACACACCTCCCACCACAGACACACAAGACACATAATTAAAAATCAAATAAATTTTAAAGAAAACTGCTCAATATCTTCAGCCATCAGGGAAATGCAAATTAAAACTGCTTTAAGATGACATCTCAGGGACCAGGATGTCTACCCTGAAGAAGACAGCAAAGCACATGCCTTTAAGCACTTGGGGAGCAGAGGCAGGCAGAACTCTGAGTTTTAGGACAGCCTAGTCTACACAGCTAGTTCCAAGCCAATCAAAGGTACAGACCTGTCTCAAAATAAAAGAAAACAAATGATATCTAATTCTGGATTCTAAGTCCATATACCATAGAGACACTGCACTTCATGTTTATGGCTGCATTACTCACAGTAGCTAAGAAATGGACCAGCCTACATATTCATCAACAGATGAGGGACAAGGGCAGCATGCTACATAAACACAATGAAATTTTATTCTGCCTTAAGGAAAAATTAAACTGAGCTGGTGAGATGGCAGCTCAGGAGGTAAAGCACTTTCTGTATGGGCCTGATGGCCTGAATTTGATTCCTAGAATCCATGTAAAAAGGAGATGTGATGGCTTGTGTCTATAATTTTAGCACTCCTATGGTGAGATGGGAGACAGGGACAGAAGAATCGGCTGGAAGCTTGTGTAAGCAGTGGACTGGCAGAAACGAGAGAGACTCTGTTTCAAAAACAAGGTAGGAGGAGATAACAGACTTTAGAAAAATCATTTCTGACCTCCCCACGCATGCTGTGGTGTGCGTGTGCCCCTCCCTGACAAGTGTGTGCATGTACTCACAAACACACAAAACAAATAAGTAAACCTTTAAAAACAAAAAAGTAAAATCATGGCTTTGTAGGAAAATGGATGGGACTGGGGGATCATGATGTTAAGTGAAATAAGCCAGACTCAGAAAGACCAGAACCAAGCTAGGTACTGAAGAAAATACAACACTTTGGGCTGATTTGGTTTTTGTCAACTTGAAATAAACTAGAGTTATCTGGGAGGAAAGAACCTTAGTTGTAGATTGCCTCCATCATATTGGCCTGTGGGAAAGTCTGTGGGGGATTTTCTTGCTTAATAACTTATGTGGGAGGACCCAGCCTACTGTAGGCAGTACCTTCTCTGGGCAGGAGGCCCTGGGTGGTATAAAAAAGCAGGTTGAGCAAGCCAGAGGAGCCCAACCCGGTAAGCAGTACTCCTCCTTGGCCTCTGCTTCAGTTCTTGCCTCCTGGTTCCTTCCTTGAACTCTGCCCTGAGTTCCCTTCATGACGGACTGCAAGCTGTACAATGAAATAAACCCTTTCCTTCCCAAGTTGCTTTTGGTCATGGTCTTTATCATAGCAGAAGGAAAGTGAGACATATTGCACGAAAAGGTTTTGGGAAGTAGTGCTTTAGTATTCAAATATTTTTTTTCTTACAATCTAAGTTGTTTATTATGCTCAGAGAGAATGAGTAAGCTTCAACACTTCTTTGTCCAAAATGTCACAAAAATCTAAATGATGCAAGTCTCTTCCCTGAATGTTACTGTTTTGCATTGTGATGGCACCAAGAACTAAAAACCAAAAGGTCAGATGCTAATGTCTGGCTGTGAGTTTAAGAAAATTAGGAAATTCCTTGTTTCTTTTTTTTTTTTTTTCTTTTTTTGGTTTTTCAAGACAAGGTTTCGCTGCATAGCCCTGGCTATCATGGAACTCATTCTGTAGACCAGGCTGGCCTCCAACTCACAGAGATCTGCCTGTCTCTGCCTCCCAACTGCTGGGATTAAAGGCATGTGCCACCATTGCCTGGTTCCTTGTTTCTTTTTAAGTTGTATTTTTTATCTAATTCTATGTGATATTTAGATAGGATAAACAAGAAACTTCAAGTCAGAAAATATTTGTTAGAAAAGGAAGTAGAAATTGAATCTACTCATCTACTCTGTTTTCAGTGGCTCTATATTTGATAAAGCTAATAAAGTATCATTTCAGCCCTGGTCTATGAAAATAGAATACATCACAGGAAATGCTTTAGGATATTAGAATAAGTAAGACATACCCCCTCCAAAAAAAAGAAAGAAAGAAAGAAAGAAAGAAAGAAAGAAAGAAAGAAAGAAAGAAAGAAAGAAAGAAAGAAAGAAAAATTTAGGGAACTAGGCAGATCTTCAGAATTGAAAAGCCTCTGTTAATGGACCAGATATATGACTGATTTAAACTCACAACTTGAGCTTGCCCTCCAAGAAGCATAGCTGAGCATTATTAGGCCTGGCCCCAGAAATACTCAGCTTGAAGATTTTTCTTCTTGTTTTTATGGTGCTGGGGATGAGACTAGGGCCTTGTGCTTGCTGGGCCAGCACTCCAGCACTGAACTATAGCATCAGCCCTTTTAGTTTGGAGTCTCGCTAAGTTATCCAGGCTAGCCTTGAACCTACTTTGTAGTTCAGTAGGGCTTGAATTTACCATCTTCCTATCTGTTTCCTGAGTAGCTGGGACCATCATATCCCTGTGCTATCAGATATGATTGGCTTTTGGGTACAGGTTGAACTGAAACATATCAGGAACTCAACTCAACTGAAATTCATGAAGTATTGTCATTGATATATATCTCTCTACATATGTATATATAGATATTCTTTTTTTCTTTAAACAGGGTTTCATTGTGTAGCCCAGGCTGGCCTTGAACTTATGATTCCTTATTTTAATCTCCAAAGCTCTGAGATTGCTACTGTGTGCCACTGTGGTGATTAATATTGACAGATCTAGACAAGTCCCTGGATGATCTAGATCACATTAACGGAGGTGGGAAGACCCACCTTAGTATCCTCAGCTGGGATACCCGCAGCACTAAAAAGGAGAACACTATATAACACCCACATTCCTCCCTTTCTGCTTTGTTACTGTGGCAGCCTCACATTTCCTGCTGCCATACTATGTACCCAACCATGATAGACTGGATCCTCAAACTGTGAGCCAAAATACACTTCCCCCTGCATTTTGGTTTTTGTTTTTTGAGATAGGGTTTCTCTGTGTAGCCTCGGCTGTCCTGGAACTCACGCTGTAGACCAGACTGGCCTCGAACTCAGAGAAAATCCTTCCTTCTCTAAGTTGCCTTTGTCATGTACTTTGTCACAGTAAGGAGAGAAGTTACTAATTCATACACTGAAGCTAAGGATAAGAATCTTACGGACTACTAGAATCCAGATAAAATTGCTTCTGTCTTTTTTTTTTTTTAAGATTTATTTATTATGTATACAGTATTCTGCCTGCAGGCCAGAAGAGAGCACCAGATCTCATTATAGATGGTTGTGAGCCACCATGTGGTTGCTGGGAATTGAACTCAGGACCTCTGGACAAACAGCCAGTGATCTTAACCTCTGAGCCATCTCTCTGGCACGCTTCTGTGTTTCTTAGTGGTCACAGCAAACAAGAAAGGACTCCCAATGTCTCCCAAGGAGATCTACTATAGACTTGCTGCTCTACTATAGACTTGCTGCTCTCCTGCTTACTGTAATTGCAAGACGGTAGAAAATTTAAGACCTGGGACCCAGAAGTGGGTCTGCAGTTCCTCGTTCTCTTTCATTTCCTGGCTATGATAAGGGGAGTAGCTTTCCAGGCACATGCTCTTCACCACAATGTACTGCCTCATCCCAGACTTAAAAGCAAAGGAACCAAGTGTCCACGGACTGAAACAGGACCCCAAATGAACCTTACCTCTTTAAATTGATTGCCTTGTGCATTTTGTGGAAGCAATAGAGGGCTAATGCCCCAGTTAGATTAATGCTGCTTGTAAGATAAAAAGTTATGTAGAGAAGCCAATGTTCTCCTGAAGCTGTATCCCCAAGGGCATATCTCCAGTGTGTCCTCCTGGGGAAGAAGCTGACAGCCTAGCAGATTGGGCTAGCAATGAAAATCCCCATGTTTAGAGTAAGAAGGCGTTCCTTTGAGTGGAGTGTGATTAAACCCTCCTCTCATAAGTACAATTCAGCCAAATCAGTTCTATGTGGAGCAAACACCTGCAATCTAAATACACATGACTTGGCTGATCCAGTTTGATCCAAAGGTAAATTTTAGGATAACCAGTAGAATAGAAAATTTGCAAACCCTTCCATCAACACTATTTTGCAAAAGTTAGAGTTTTGCTAAGGGATTAGAGAACAAGGAGTTCAAGATTGGATTGTCTGGTAAGAGCTGGAGTGCAGGTGTTATGAATTAACAGTGTGTGCCTTGACCACTGATGACTTGAGGGAAAAGGAAAAAGTGTTCTCGAAATTATTTTTGTGGTTTGGGTAAGCATCCCTAAAGACCCATGTGTTAAAGACTTAGTTGCTAGCCTGGGATGCTACTGGGGGTTGGCAGAGCCTATAAGAGGGGCCTAGTGAGAAGTTCTCTGATCAATGGCCACCCTTGAGGGCGACATACAAACCCTTGGGTTCTTCCTTCCTTCATTTGCTTTCTGGCTACTAGGAGGTGAGCAACTTCCTGCATTAAGTAATCCTACCACAAGGTACCATCTTATCACAGGCCCAAAGGCAAGGATGGCAATCAAACATGGACTGAAATCTCCAAAATCTGAGCTCAAACAAGCCTTTACTCTTCACAAGGTGGCATCGTGAGGCATTTGGTCACAGTGAGGAAAGCTGGAAACACTGTCCAGTTTCTCACATAGGTAGGTGAACAGCTCTTGGCAAACCTGTCTCATCGCTCCTGGACTTGTTTGAACCGTTTTTCTCAGCTTAAGATAATAATAAAAATCATTAATAGTACATGCATTATTTTGGTTTAATGATGTGAAAAAGGCATTTTGATTTGTGTTTGTAGAACTCAAGGCAGCAGGCATGCTGGGGAAGTGAGTGCCCACTCATCTACAACCCCCTTCCCAGTTCCAGCCAGTTCTTTAACAGGCTCCCATTTTGTCTATTTGGCTGTGATCATGCAGGATAGGTAAAGTCCTCATTTAATACACAGGGGCCAAGACAAGAGGGGTGGGCTCTACCTCACATCTGGGACTAACATTCTACAACTTTTGCCCTGAAATAAATACCTTGCCTCTGGCCTTTGAGGACGAGAGCTGAGATTGTTTTCGCATGCACCTATCAATCCTTTGTGGAATATGAACTACCAGGAGGCAGGGAAATCGGTTTCTTTAGAGAATCCCAGAGAGACTGCTAGATTTGGCCCAGATGATGTGGTAAAATCTTCCCTGAAGTGATAAAAGTGTTAAGGTCAGAAATGTACATTTAAAAGGCTGCTATGCCGCTGGATGGCTTGCAGTTTTCAGTACCTGTATACAACCTTTATTTGGGGGCACTAGCAGCCTCTCTTTGCCATCCACGACACTCATCTTGTTGAGTGTTGCTGGAAGCTGCCACACCTTCTTTCTCTTCCCAGCTCCAGTGATGGTTAACAGTGGAATACTCAGTAGCACCCACCCAGGAAACGCTGTGCATATTAACACAGGCAAAAGCCTGCTGGGAAGTTCCACTGTCCCTGTGCTAATTGCCCAAAGTCATTATTGTTGTGGCTTTCTTCAGGGGATTAATTCATTGGGTCACATGTGCAGCAACACATGTTGGAGACTGAAGAAGCCATTTAATGGCTGAAAAAAATGAAGAGGCAACTGAGGCTGGCATGCAGCTGTGGCATTGCCTGGTTTTTACCAAGTTCATGGAAGGCTCAGAGGCAGCTGAACGGGCACAGGAAAGATGAGCGGGGCTCTCCAGAGCATGTCCATATCCCTTCAACTTGACTCTTGCTCAATAAAGATGCTAAGTATTTACAATGAGCAAAAGTGAAGATTTCTTGCAATGTTTTGCATTTCTAAGTGGCTTTGTAACTATCCCCTCCCCCTGACAGTTTTGAAAACAGAATGAGTTCAGTTAAAGTTAAAAGCTGGCCAGGTCCAGAACAGAGCCCTTGTCGCCTGAATTTGAGATTATTTTCCATCTTTATTCCTGAAATTCTGTTTGGAAAATACAGGGTGTTCCTACCATCTTGACTGTTCTGTGTAGAGAAAAGACGTCATCATTATCATCAAAGTTCTGGACACTTAGAAACAAAAGAGATTGTACTTTGAATCCGTTTTATAAAGGAGATCAGGACAAAAGTAAGGAGAACATAATTAAATGTTAAAGTAAAATGTACTTTCGGGGAAGAATTAATATGGTATGTAACATTGCTTCTCAAATGTCAATGTGTCTACAATTCACTCTCATTAAAAGGATGTTAGGGTAAAGGGGGCTGAGAATTTGCATATTGGGCAGAATTCAGCCAATGCTGGCACTGCTCATTCATAAAATAGATGCATAGAAACATACATTTCCTAGCAACATTTCCATCACTAAAAGAATTCTGAAATAATCTTGACTAATCATTAAAAAGAATATTCTTTTAAAAATCTTTTATTTTATGTATGTGAGTGTTTTGCCTGCATGTATGTGTGTGTACCATCTGAGTGCCTGGTGCCTGCAAAATCCAAAAGATGGTGTCTGGTCCCCTGGAACTGGAGTTACAGATGGTTGTGAGATGCCATGTGGGTGCTGGGAACTGAACCTGGGTCCTCTGTTAGAACAGTAAGTGTTCTTAACCATGGAGCTGTCTCTCCAGTCCCCCAGAAGGACATTTTCTTAAAGCTAAATATCTGGAATGAAGAATTCTGGAAAGACATGTCTGCCTTTTTTTTTTTTTTTTTTCGTGAGATAAACTTATGTGTACAAACTACATCTACAGAACCTCTCATTATTATTTTACTGGCTTTAATTATTCATACATACTTTCACCCTAATTTTAACATATTATATTAATTAATTTTAAGAAGACTAAATAGTAATCAAGAATAAGTGCTCAGGTTATGGGAACAGCATGTGCAAAGACCCAGTGGCTACCAGAGCACATAGACATTTGCCTTTCGTTTGAGCTCTTATACCTTTCTTGACCATATGACCCAGCTGACTTTCATGTTCCTGGTGTAATTATTAATAAGGTGCCATTTACTATCAAAGGGGACTCAGTCTAGGAAATAAACTGTAATCATCCTAGTCATAGCTCATGCAGAGTTTAGGTTGTATACCATTTAGCACATAGTTTTCCTGTATGTCTATGTCTTACTGATGAGATTACAACTTATTTGAGAACATCACCAGCCTCATTTATTCATTAGATCAATATTTGCTGAGTATTCTTTAAAAAAAAATCTGGGATCATTGCCCACATGCAAATGCAAGTTGGATGTAGATAACTGTTAATGTCAGAAAACATAAAACTGAGTAGTGCTTGCAGCCCTAATACAGCTCACCTGTCCATTTATCCATCCATCCATCCATCCATCCATCCATCCATCCATCCATCCATCCA
>CABHPR010154372.1:0-14166 GCA_902168415.1 Peromyscus melanophrys | reverse complement strand
TATCTATCTATCTATCTATCTATCTATCTATCTATCTATCTATCTATCTCTATCTACCTCATCTATATCTATATCTATTTATCTATCTATCTACCTACCTACCATCTATCACTGATCTTTTATGTCAGTATTAGTGGTAGTAATCAGTTGGAGAGATGGGAACAGGAAAGGAGACTGATTTTGGTTCTGGGAAGTGACTGTGTCTTCTGCCCCCCAATTTCTTTGTGTGTGAAACACAGGTGCTTGGTGATATGGATGGTTCTTTGTAGTGCTGTAGGTCTTTTGTAGAAATTAAGGTGTTTTCTTCTGGTCTGGGGAGGTGGCTCAGTGATACGGCACTTACAGCGATACAGCACTTGTCTAACATGTGGAGACCCCAGGCTCCATTCTTAGGGCTAAAAATTAGAAGAGGAAGAAGAGGAGGAGCAGTGCTTCCTCTCTGTGGCTAGAAGCTTCTGGAAGAGAAGAATTTTAGAAAAGCTTCAACTTGCAAAGGGGTTGAGATTACAGAAGCATTGAGAATGCTTAGTTATAAAGGAGCCTTCTTCACCTTTTGCGCATTTGCTTCTATTTTTTTTTGTGTGTTTTTGTTTGTTTGTTTTTTCCTGGACGGGGTTTCTCTGGGCAGCCTTGGCTGTCTTGGAACTCGCTCTGTAGACCAGGCTGGCCTTAAACTCACAGATGTCTGCCTGCCTCTGCCTCCCAAGTGTTGGGATTAAAGGCATATACCACCACTGCCCGGCTTCTTCTTCTTCTTTTTCTTCTTCTTTTTCTTCTTCTTTTTCTTCTTCTTCTTCTTCTTCTTCTTCTTCTTCTTCTTCTTCTTCTTCTTCTTCTTCTTCTTCTTCTTCTTCTTCTTCTCCTTCTTCTTCTTCTTCTTCCTCCTCCTCCTCCTCCTTCTTCTCTTTCTCCTCCTCCTTCTCTTCTTCTTCCTCTTCCTCATCTTCCTTCTCCTCTTCCTCATCTTCCTATTCCTCCTCCTTCTAAATATAGGGTCTTACTATGTAACTCTGGTTGGCTTGGAACTCACTATGTAGACCAGGTTGACCATGAACTCATGAATATATGACTGCTTCTGCCCCCCAAGTGCTGAACTTAAAAGGATGTGTTACCATGCCTGGCATATTTTGCTTTCTGATCTCTTTTATTTTCAGTTTTCAGTCATGGTTCTTCCATCTTTATTTTTCTTTAAAATTAAAAAAAAAGTGTGTGTTTATGTGCGTTTGTGCATGGAGGCCAGAGGCATAGGACCAACCTGGGGCTAGAGTTACAGGTGGCTGTGAGCCATCCTATGTGGGCTGGGAGCTAAATTTGAGCAAGAGCATAACTATTTTTAACTACTGAGACATCTGTCTAGCTGGCCCCTTTACTTTTTATTAAAATGTACATCTTTCTCACTAAGCACATAGGCCTTCCTTTCTGATGCCCATTCCCCATACCCATTCACCTTCATAGCTGCTGGGACCTCCCTGAAACCCCTCAATTTCACTGGACTCATATATGCCCCAGTTCTCAATACCAGCTTCCACTTCATTTCTTCCTTATTCCTCTCTCCAGAAGCCAGTTGCACAATTGCCACATACTACTTATGTCTTTTTCAGGAGATCAGCAAGAATGTTGTATGTCTTTATAACCCCGTGCTGGAGCTGTAGAGGAATCTCAGTGGTTAAGAGCATTCTTTGTACCCACATAGTGGCTAACAACCATCTGTAACTCAGGTTCCAGGGGATCCAACACCATCCTCTGGCCTCTATGGGAACTAAACAGAGGCAGAGCACAGACATATACACAGGCCAAATACCCAAACACATAAAAAAAAACAAGCAAACTTTGTGTTACACGATGTATCAAAATCTCTCTGACATACTTTGTCAGGCATTCATTCATTTAATCATTCATTCATGCAACTGATGCTTGTTAAACAGCTACTACGCACGTGTTCTGGGGATGAAATCTATCCCTGCATATCCATTCATTCATCTGCTCAACAACTAATTTTAATCTCCTGCTGTACACAATATTATGGTAAGCACAGGGAGAAAGTATAGAAGAATGGGTAAGATATGGTATTTCTCTTCTTGAAACTTATGGTTTTGAAGTAGTAGATCTATAAACAAAAGAATTGCAACACAGTAAGACAAACACCACAGTGCCATGGAAACAAGGTGAAGGAGCCCTTAGAGATTCCTATGGGAAAGCTTCCCTGGGGTACTGGCATTTGACTTCCAAAGCACAGTTGATTCTTCTCTGCCATCCACTGCCAGGCAGCTCTAACTCAGGGATCTTACCTTGGTGAGAAGCAGACATAGTTCTGTTTTGTCTATGGCTGGCACTAAAATGTCCCCAATCTGAACTTCCCATTTCTACAGAGGAATAAAGGCACTCAGTGATCACCAGGTTCTCCAGAACAACAGGGTCAGGACTTGGCAAGACCAGTGTGTTTCCGTGCTTTCAAGGCAAAGCCACAAACACCTGGTTTTAGGAGAAAGCATGTAGTGGTTGAAGAGATAGGGTTTATAATGGCTAGGGTCGGGGCCTGAGGACAATTCACAGGAATAACCACGATTCAAAAATAAACAGGTAGAAGACAGTGAAATGTTTGCCAGGCATGCTGACTCATGCCTGTAATCCAGCACTTGGGGGCTGAGGCAGGTGAATTTCTGTGAGTTAGGGGTCAGTCAGGACTACAGAGTGAGGTCCTATGTCAAAAAACCCAACAAACCAACAAAACAAAGAAAAAAGGGAAACTTTTGTTTAATCGATTAAAATCCTCTTATCTTTTTTGTTTTGTTTTGTTTTTGTTTTTGTTTATTGAGACAGGGTTTCTCTGTGTAGCTTTGCACCTTTCTTGGAACTCACTTCTATTAAAATTCAGACATGGGCTGTGTGGTGGTGGCACACACCTTTAATCCCAGCACTTGGGAGGCAGAAGCAGGTGGATCTCTATGAGTTCGTTTACAAAGCGAGTTCCAGGACAGCCAGAACTGTTACACAGAGAAACCCTGTCTCAAAAAACAAAAACAAAATAAAACAAAAGTTCAGACATGGGGCTGGGATACAGCTTGGTCAACAGAGTGCTTGCTTAGCCTGTACAAAGCTCTTGGTTCAGTCTCTAGTACCACATTAAAAACAGCTGTCATCCTAGCACTCAGGAGGAGGAGCCAGGAGGATTGGTGCTTAAGACCAGCCTCAATTAGGTAGCAAGTATTTTCTCTTTCTTTCTTTTTTCTTTTTTTTGTCTTTGAGACAAGGTGTTGTATATCCTAGACTGACTTCACACTCCCTATATACCTTGAACTTCTGATTGTCCTGCCTCCACTTCCCAACTACAGGGCTTGTCATCATACCCAGTTTATACAGTGCTGAGCATTGAGCCCAGGGCCTCATGTATGCTATGGAATATTCTACCAACTGAGTCACATTCCCAATCGACATAGCACACCTGAGGCTAGTCTGTGCTACATGAGATCCTATCTCAAAGAAATCAGACCTGATTTAGATAATAGTCTATTCATATCTGTAAATTTTTAGCATTAAATCATTTATCAGAATGGCTAGGAGAGACAGCCAGAGAGAAAGAGACACATAAACAAGTTTGGATGGGAATCAGTACAACTATCCCAAGCATGAAGCAAGGCCCCAAAGAGAAGAGTGGATGAGGGGCCAGCAGGGCAGGAAGCTGCTTGGTGTGGGTGGAGGTAGGAAGGAGAGCAGCCTAGTTCTTCTGGGTCCAAGCTCTTCCATCCATTGCTGTAGTTACTTTGTGTGCAAACCTCCAGACAGCCTTTCATCTGTGAAGCCTGGACTTTTATACCACTATTTGATGTGAACCAGTTCCCAGATCTGCTCCTCTTTTCCCTGTTTCTGATTCCACTCACCCATGTAAACTTAGAAGTGAGAAGCCTAAGTGTTGGATTTGACTCCTCTTTCTCCTTCAAAAAATATTCTACTTTTAGTTTTTAAATTGTGTGTGTGTGTGTGTATATGTGTGTATGTGTGTGTGTGTGTGTGTGTGTGTGTGTGAGAGAGAGAGAGAGAGGGAGAGAGAGAGAGAGAGAGAGAGAGAGAGAGAGAGAGAGAGAGAGAGCGAGCCTGGGTACACACACACACACACACACACACACACACACACAAATGCAGGTGCCCTCAAAGGCCAGGAGAGCACTACATCCCCTGGACCTAGACTTACAAGCAGGTGTGAGCCACCTGTATGGGTCCTGAGAACTGAACTCAGGTACTCTGCAAGAGCAGTACATATTCTAATCACTAAGGTATATCTCCCGCCCCCTCCCTGCCATGCACCCTGCCTACCTGTGCATCAGTCTCTGTCCTACCCCACTGTAGCGTCACAGACTCTTCCCTCTGTCTGTGTCTGTCCTACTTCTGTCCTTCCGTCCTTCTGGACAGATTTCTCAGCAGTACCCTTCCTTAAATCGTCTTTCAATCAATCAACCCACCCTGCTGCTGGAATGCACACCAAGTGGCCCCTTGCATTTAGGATTCCAGTCTTCTTAGGATCAAGTCTATTTTGAGTCACGTGGCATATGAAGACCTTCGTGATTTGACCTTCATGCTGACTTTTGTCATGGGCTTGCCAGTGGTGCTCAAGGTCTAGTTATACCTCACAGTTCTCTAACATATGCTTTTTCTCACTTTAGATTTTTGCATGTATCACCCCCCCCATGTTGGGTCTGCCATCCTGCCATCCCCATAACCTCCACCACACTTGGCTAGCTTCTATTTATTCTTTTAGGTTCTGGGCTTGGTCATTGTCTATGGAAATCTTTTCTACCTCCATCTCCTCACAGCCTGGAGTGCAGCATGGAACACATGCATGGTACTCAAGCTCACTGGTGCCAGTACCTGCCTCCCTGTGCTGTGAATGCAGAGCTGGCAGAGCTGGGCTTCATGGTGTTTGTGGTCGTACATGCTAAGCATGAGTGGGCACTCTGGATTTGGCTAAAGAAGAAGGGAAGATAGCAAGGAAGGGTTTTTAAAGAAAAGGGTGAAAGGACTATACATCAAACTTGATCTATCTTTTTCCATTTCCCTAAATGACAGCTGCTCCTTTTCCCTCCTTTCTATGCGGAGAGACCATAACACATGCTTGGAAACACCAATTATGAATGTGCAGCTAAAGTGACTTTTCCTCCCGAAGAAATGAGACTGATTATGTAGATGATTAGTGATTGTGTAGCACTGAATAATGAGCACAAGAGACACTTCTCAGAGGGAAAAACAAAAACTCCAAATGACTGAGATTTGCTTGAGTTTCTGGGAGTTCTGAGTTCCAGTCTTGATGTTACCTACCACTTGCTTTAACCTCGGGTAAACTGTTTAACCTCCTTAAACCTTAGGTTCCTTAAAAAAAGTCTCCCCCTCTCTCTCTCTCCCCCGACTCTCTCTCTCCTCCCCCTCCTCTTCTCTCCTCCCCCCACCCGTGCATTAGTTTGCATGCACATCTGTGCATGTGTACATTTGGAGGCCAAAGGACAACTTCTGGTGGCATCCTCAGGAACACTGGCCACCTCCTTTGAGACAGTCTTTCACTGGCTTGGAGAGCTCATCAATTGGCTAGACTGGCTGGCCAATAAGTCCCAGGAATCCTCCTGTCTCCATTGCCCCAGCACTGGGATCATAAACACTTGTCACAACACCCAGAATTTTTCATTTTAAATTAGGTATTTTTCTTTTACGTGTAAGAGTGTTTTGCCTGTGTGTATGGCTGCACACTATATATGTGTGCAATGCCTGTGAAGGCCAGAGGGGGTGTGGATTTCCTGGACCTGGAGTTACAGGTGGTCTTAACCACCATGTGGGTGCTGGGAATTGAACCTGGATCTTCTGGAAGGGCAACCAGTGCTCTTAACCACTAAGCCATCTTTCCAGAACCTATTTTTTTTTAAAGACAGTGTCTTACTGTGTAACCTTGGAATTTGATATGTAAGTCAGGCTGGCTTTGAACTCACAGAGCTCTTCTTGCTTTTACTTCCTCCCAAGTGCTGGATGGGATTAAAGGTATGTGTCACTATACTCAGCCCATACCTGGAATTTTTATGTGTGTTCTGGGGATTGAACTAAGGTCTTTATTGTTTGCAAGGCAAACACTTCACCAGTTGAATCATCTCCCCAGCTCAAAGGCTTAGTTTGTTTGTAAAACAGCAATGACAGTAGTTCATGTCTCACAAGGACTTTGGAAGTTTGTCAGAGTGTATAAAGACCTAGTACAGGGCTTGGTACATGGTATTAACAGTGTTGGCTGGAGTAGTAAGGGCAGAGCACCGGCTTTCTCTTTGATTTCTAGAGACAGTTCTCTTGCTGTTTCTCCTAACACAGCAATTTTATAGTCAGATTCTAGGTTGATGAACTTTCCTCCATATCCTTCATATCCTTCTTCCTGGTTCCATTGGGCCTTTGTTCTGCTCACTAGTGATTAAATCCCTGATGCCTCTGACAAAAGCCCCCCTCTGCTCAACTTCTTGGTGAGGAATTAGTGGACACTGTCATGAAATTTATGGATTACTCCCTTGAGTGATAGGAAGAGAAGCTTGTTATGACATCCGGCATTTAGTTCAAATTGCAAAGTCTCAAATTAACCAACTGTTATAATTAATACACAAGATATGTTTACCGTAGTTGATTTTCTCAGGTATTTGTTACAGTAATGGTAAGCTGGCCAACAAATGTATTCCTGATAATATTGTTATAACATTACACATTTGACAGGTCAGATCTCTGTGCCAGCACTTTGTTCTATGTTTAAACCACTGTTATTTGGCCCTCTGTATTTGCAGGTCCCATGTGTGCAGATTCAACCAATGTGGACAAATGATACTGGAGAACCTGCATCTGAACCAGACATGTACAGAGACTATGTCATTATTCTCTAAATAATCTAGCATAAAAACTGTTTATTTGGTATTTGCAATAATATATTAGGCATTATAGGTAATCTAGGGATGGGATGTATACAGGAAGATGTGTATATGTGCTAGGCAAATATGATGCTACTTGTGTATATGTGCAGTGTGTGCATATGTTCATGTATATATATGTGCACCTGTGTATAAAGGGCACAGGTCAGCCTCTGTTGTAGTTCCTTGCAGTCATCTATACCTTGCCTTTTGAGGCAGGATCTCTCACTGGGACCTGGGACCTGTCTAGTAGGCTAGAGGAGACTGGCTGGACAGCAAGTCCAGGGATCAGCCTGCTTCCCCATCCCCATGCCTGGCTTTCATGGGTGCTAGGGATTGAACCCAGGTCCTCATGCTTGGGTGGCAGGCACTTTACCAATTAAGCTATCTCTTGAGTACCTGTGCTATGTTATAATTAGACCCCTTGCTGTCCAAGGGGCTTTAGATCCAAGCTTGTGTGGTTTCTGAAGGCTGACTATGAGAGAAAATGACTGTATGGTAAGCACCTTTCTGGAAGACTTTTAATATATTCATTTATTTTACATCTCGATCGAAGTACTCCTCCCTCCTCTATGCCCATTCCCTCCCCCCACCTCCACTCAAAATCCACTCTTCCTCTGTTTCTGTTCAGAAAGGGGCAGGCCTCCCATGGGTGTCAACAAAGCATGGCATATCAGGTTGCAGTAAGACTAAGCACCTCCCCTTGTATTAAGACTGGGCAAGGCAACCCAGTATGAGGAATAGGTCCCCAAAAGCCAGCCAAAGTGTTAGGGGCAGCCCCTGTTCCCACTGTTAGGAGACCCATAAATAGACCAAGCTTCACAACTCACACACACACACACACACACACACACACACACACACACACACAGCCTAGGTCAGTCCCATATAGGCTCCCTGGTTGTTGGTTCAGACTCTGAGTTCTTAGGAGCCCAGGTTAGAGTTGTTGCTGTGGTTTTCCATCAGGTACAGGATGAAGGCTCTCTGATGACGATTGGGGTAGTCACCAATCTGACCACAGAAGATGACCAGTTCAGGCTATGTATCCACTATTTCTAGGAGTCTTAGCTGAGGTCATCCTTGGAGTTTGGCGGGAGTTTCCCTTGCATCAGGTTTCCACTTGACCCTGAAATATCCCCGATTTCCAGTCATCTCTCTCAGCACTCTCTCTCTCCATCCACCCACCAACCCCATCCCTCGAGTTCCCATCCCCACTCGCCCCCAGTCCACCCAGAATATCTCTGGGGATTATAGATGATTATTCTTTACTTTATAGCTAATACTCACTTATGAGTGAGTACATACTATGTTTGTCTTTCTTGGTCTAAGTTACCTCACTCAGGATGATTTTTTTCTAGTTCCATACATTTGCCTGCAAATTTCCTGGTGTCCTTGTTTTTAATAGCTGAGCAATACTCCATTGTGTAAATGTACTACATTTTCTTTATCCGTTCTTTGGTTATGGGGCATCTAGGTTGTTTCCAGGTTCTGGCTATTACAAATAAAGCTGCTGTGAACATAGTTGAGCAAGTGTCCTTATGGTATGATTGAGCATCCTTTGGGTTTATGCCCAAGAACAGTATAGCTGGCTAGGTGGTGGTGGCACACACCTTTAATCCCAGCACTTGGGAAGCAGAGGCAGGTGGATCTCTGTGAGTTCCAGGCCAGCCTGGTCTACAAAGTGAGTTCCAGGACAGACTCCAAAGCTACACAGAGAAACCTTGTCTCAAAACCAAAAAACAAAAACAAAACAAAACAAAACAAAAAACAGTATAGCTGGATCTTGTGGTAGGTTAATCCCGTTTTTTTAAGAAACCACCAAACTGACTTCCAAAGTGGCTGTACAAGTTTACACTCTCACCAGCAATGGAGAAGTGAGGAATCTACAAGGAGGACCCCAGCTTAGAGCCTTCACTTACTAATAATTTAGGAAATGGTCTTATCAAAGAAACAGTCAAAGTTAGTATATCACATTCAATTTAAGGGCCATGTATTTAATTCTCCATTGACTTATAATTAGGAGTCTCAACTTCAGCACCATAGAGTATTTATGATTTTTTAATGGAGAAGGGAATGGACCCAGAGCATTGCATATGGTAGGTATCTCAGGTTCCTATTGCTGTGATAAAACACTATGGCCAAAATCAACCTGTGGAGGAAAAGGTTTATTTGACTTACAGAAACTCAAGACAGGAACCTGAAGGCAGGAACTGAAGCAGAATCCCTGAAGGAATGCTGCTTACACACTGAATTGCTCTTCATGGTTTGCTCAGTCTCTTTTCTTACACACCCCAGGACTACCTGCCAAGGGGTGGCACTGCTCACAACAGGTCGGGCCCTCCTACCTCAATCACCAATTAAGAAAATGCCCCATAGTCATGCCTACAGGCTACTGATGGGGCCATTATCTTCTTTTTAAGTGACTCTAGCTGTGTCAAGATGACCAAATGAACAAACAAACAAACACAACCAATACACTAGACAATGCTCTATGATGGAGCCACACCCTCAGTCCTTACATTTTTGTACCGCCTAATTTTCTGAGGTGGTAGCCATTACAGGCTGCTTGGCAGATCTCTGAACTCTACATTCTATATCCCAGTAGAAGTACACTCTCAGCACTAGGGGAGAAGAGGCAGGTGGATTTCTGAGTTCCAGGCCAGCCTGTTCCACAAGCAAGCTCCAGAACAGCAAGGGCTACACAGAGAAACCCTTTTTTGAAAAACCAAAACCAAAAATAAACCAACAAACAAAAAGAAACCCAACACACACACACACACACACACACACACACACACACACACACACACACACACACACTTGTGTATGTATGACTTTGTCAACTTGACATAGCCTAGAATCACCTGGGAGGAGAGCCTGTATGAGGGACTATCTATTTGGGGCTGGTCTGAAGGCCTGTCTGTGGAGGATTGCCTTAACTGAGTTAATTGGGGTGAGAAGACCCAACCTGAATGGAGGTGGCACCATTTCAAGGGCTGGGCCCTGAAATTGTATAGGAGTAGAGAAAACTAGCTGAGCAAGCAAACAAGTAAGCATGTGTTCTTTTCTCTCTGCTCTTGGCTGCAGATGTGAGCGGACCAGCTGTTTAAAGTTCCTGCCACTCTGGCTCCCCTGCTATCATACAACTATGTGCTTTCTAAACCCTTTCTCCCTTAAGTTACTCTTCATCAGCATGGTTTATCAGAGCAAGAGAGATGAAATTAGGACAATATGTTACAAACAGCTCCACTCTGTCTTACTTTTTCCTTGTGTGGAAATGTTTAACTTTTTAGCACAGTCCAGTTTATGTGTATGCATATTTAATCCTTCATCCTTTTGGGGAATTCTTTGAAGAAATTGTCTCCTACTTTAAGGACATAAACACAGTACTCTATATGTCTAAAAGTTTTAATGTTTTATTTGAATATTTGTTTTTAATCCTACAGAAATCCTTTTTTCTTGTTTTTCTCAGTGGGGTCTTACTCTTTCTTTCAGGCTGGCCTGGAAATCACAATTCTCCTACTTCTCTAGTCCTAGAATTGTAGGAGCGAGCCACCATGCTTGGATCCATCTGGAGTTTTGTCCTGCGTTCATTGTAAGGTAAGGACCACCTGTATCTCTCAACCTCACTACAACCCATGGGGCAGATGCTATTCTTCACAGATTGAATAGCCAGAGCTTAGATAGAAAGAGTTCCAGTCCAGCCTGGGCCACAGAGCCTCTCTCTCACCTCTCTTTCTCTCCCTAATTCTCTCTTGCATCCTTATTGTTAGAGCCTCATGTGCCTCTAGGTACATGAGGGAATGGAGAACATGTGGTTAACTCACTTTCATTCTGGTGTGAAAGTTCAGGTCCACTTTGCACAGGTGTACAGAGTTGAACATGAAAAGGTGTTCCTTCTGGCTTCCCACAACCCATTTATCCTCCCCAGAGGTAATCACAGCTGATAGTTTCCCGGATACAGATTTTGTAATATTGTTGTGGACATGGAGCATAAAACAGAATTCACAGCGATTGGTCATTTTGTAGATGTCTGCAGTCTTCTGAGTTACGTGTTCCAAAGAGGAGGGCTATTGTCCTTGATTTCTTTCCACTCCCAAAGAAGTTGCTAGGTGACCCTGCAAACCTCACCAGCAGGCCACCAAACCAGCCCTGCAGCCACCTCCCCTCCACCCACACTGACCTATATATAAGCGGACACCAGAAAAGATGTGGGCGGATCCCCTGGAGCAGGTAGCCTTCTAGGATAATGCTTCTTCTGTCCCCAGGGGCTTGTGGGTAGAATCTAGGAGGTCTGTGGACAGGGATAGGAACGGATCCCCGTATCCTCTGGGCGGAATTCAGCCTTCTCTTTCAATTATGAATTCAATCAACCAGTTGTAGCAGCATTAGCGACAGCTGCTGCAACTTTGTCACCAATAGAAACCACAGGTGTTTTCCCATCACACTCAGTTGTGGGCATCTTAAAATATCACTTAAATTCATTCTTAGAATTACTGCTGGAACTTGGTACATCGTGTGACGACAAAGCAGCACACGAGTGAAAAAAGCTGGACAGGGAAGGACAAACAGGTCTGAACTGAAATAGTCAAACACAGGAAGCAGAGAGTGGGAGTGTGGGAGCTGCTGGGGTGGGGTAGGGGGCTGCGGGGAGACCCTGGCAGTACTGGTCAATGAGTACAGAGGTTCGATTATGTCAGGTGAATCTGCTGTACAACACGTTAACAACACGCCATTGCATACTTAGGACATGGCTAAGAGGTTGCCCTTGTGTTAAGTGTCCTCCTAATAGAGAAAGGAAGGAAGGAAGGGAGGAAGGAAGGAAGGAAGGAAGGAAGAGATGAAGAAGGTTGAAGCCTACTTTGGAAGGCGATGAATATATTTATGACGTAGATTCTAAGGGTGTTTCATGAGTAGGCACTCATCTTCAAGACACGCTAAAACATTCACATAACATATAATATATGTCTTACATATATTAAAGATATGTAGCCTTTTACAAGCCAACTGCACCTCAATAAAACAGCTTAATAAAATGCACTATTATTAAAGTACACATTTTAAAAATGATTTTGATAATTGTACCTCAGGAACAATTGTGTCCTTGGTAGTCATGTACACTTTGTTTTGTAAACTTTAGAAAGTTTTTCTGAGAAGGGTCCATAAATGTTACCCGACTGCCAAAGGCATCCAGATACAAAAGACTCCCGAGGGAGTGTCTGTGGGATGACTGCTTCCCTTCCAGACGACCCTCAATCTTTAACGGCTCAACTTGTATGGTTTGTCTTTTTTCTTTGTTTTGTTGTGTTTTTTCCATAATGATGGGGTGAGAGTCTTGGAAGTATGATTTTGGGTCTTCTCCCTGGCTAGTAATATGCAGGCTGATGCTCTCTGGCAATGCTGGGTCATAGCTTCCTGTCAGCATTGCAGTCACAAGGAGAAAGTAACTCAAGTTCCACCATGTGCCATGGGGTAGGTTATGTGAACTACTGCATTGATTACTCACAATACCTTCAAGTTATGATGATGTGTGGTTGAGGGAACCATAAACCATATCCAGTAGAGCAATGCCTGTGCCTTAAACCAAGCCCACCACAGACAGGGAGACGGTGGTCTTTTGGTCTTGATGGCCGTTTGTTAAGATGCAGGGACTTGGAAATGTATTCTGTCACAGCCACTGTTAGAGCAGCAACGTGTTCCTAGAGAGGCAGGTCTGTACCCTCCACACTCATAGTTAAGGGTTCTGTGTGAACCCATAAGATGGTCTCTGCTTTTCATCTGGAGAACACAGAATGCCAAAGCTTTGCTTGAATAACCTACCCCATTGGGTGAAGAGGAAACAGCTCCTGTTGTCCTCATCTGCAGTGTCCAGATGAAGAATGTGCTGCTGGTTGTGAGTCCCCAAAGATGCCAGTGTTGGTGCGGACACCCTCCAGCTGGGACTCACATGGGTGAGCAGGAGCCTGGGAGTGGGATGTCACAGGGAAGATCCAGACAACAGTATTTCCCAAAGGACCCTTCTAGAAGCCAGCCCCAGCTGTTGGGGCTGGAGCCATATTCCTTAAGGATTCTTCTAATCCTTCCACCCTCCTTTCTCCCAATTCAACCCAAGAGGGATCAACAGGCTACAGAGAGAGAAAGAGAAGCATAAAGGAAAAAAAAAGACAGGCAAAGAATTCTTCTCTTTAAAAAAACATAGAAACAATCCCTTGGTCACATGTAGGACTTGAGATGGGGGCAGGGGGAGAATCAGAAGAAATATAAAATGAATCTTTGACTTAGTCTTTTGAATATTTAAACACCTGAAATGGAATCTCAATGCTCTGAATGCAGGTGATTTTAAAACTGAGTCCCTAAAGAGCTAGCTACTCAGCACAAGGAGATAAGAAGTGGCCAGAAATGTGGAGATATGGATGCAGGGCTTGAAAGAAAACATAAAGCCATTTGAGGTGTTCACACAACAGTTTGGACTGTGCATTTGCTCATTGCTCTGGCAGTCTGTTTTTCTTTATGACTTAATTTTTAAATACAATTAATTTTTTTTCACGAGACTCACATATGTATATATATATATATTTTTTGGAGCTGAGGACCGAACCCAGGGCCTTGTGCTTGCTAGGCAAGCGCTCTACCACTGAGCTAAATTCCCAACCCCCATAATTTGCCTTGCCATGTCAGGCAGACATCTTCTACCCCAAGATCAGACTTGCCCGTGTGGCCAGGAAAGCACATGTACCTGGCAGGTGTCATCATAAAGATGTTCCTGTTCCTCTTGAAGTGTGCAGGGTTCAGCGTTAGTGGAACTCGGCTGGCTGTTGCTCAGGCCCTGTGGGAGGAGAAGGGAAGAGGGCGCACTTGAGTCCCTGGGCTAGTCACTCACTGGGAATCTGTGTATGTAGCCGGAGCAGGTGAGACCAAGCTGAACAGAGCACTGGGAGCTGTGTTAGCACTCCTCAGTTCTGGTCTACAGTCTGGACAACAGTGAAAGGCTGACATCCATCCTCAGGCGGCTGCGGCCTGCGGCCCAGGCGTAGGTGAATTTGCTGATGGTTCTTGGAGGATCTGAGGCAGGTTTTCATCGCTCTTACCTACCTGTCTCTCCATCACTCTGCTGTACCTGTGCATAGTGGCCCGATGTCTTAATCCCCCACGGCCGCCATCCCTGTCTGACCAAGTCCTCCAACGCTCTTCTTTCTGCCTGTCTTCCAGGTCCACTTCTTTTTTTTCCACCTCCATTTTAGATGATTTTTTT
>CABHPR010154371.1:0-26030 GCA_902168415.1 Peromyscus melanophrys | reverse complement strand
GTGTTCCGTGGCTTTACCTGCTGCCTCTACATGATGCTCCCTGGATGGCAGGCTGGCGTCTCCTCCTCTCTGCCTTCCTGTTCTCTCAGTTCTCCTCTCCGCTAGTCCCGCCTATACTTCCTGCCTGGCTACTGGCCAATCAGTGTTTTATTTATCAATCAATCATCCACAGCACTGTGTCCCCATCTCTGGTCCTCATGTGTCATGTTTGATTGGGGCACCGATTCCTTATCCATTCACATGTCACTGCTCTGGAGGCCCGACTTGTGACAAGATGAATGGCGAGGTGCTAAAAAGCCGAGAGCAGAAAAGCGGAGTTGGAGGCCTCATCACCTGACACACATAGTGTCATCTTTATGTGTTTTGTTGGCCAGCACAAGTCACTTGGTGGAGGAGGATGGCCCTCATGTTACAAAGAGGCATAGACACAAGCCATGTCTCAGTGTTCACCAGAGACCATAAGTAATAAACTCCACAAAGGTTATTGTGTGTGTGAATCCTTTCTATGTGACCTACAATTGGTTCATATTTCACAGAAAAGGAAATTCTGCTGGAATGTGCCAGTTAGAACAGCCATGCTGCCTTTATTATATACACTCGTTTTCTTACTGTTCTGTTTCATTGACAGCTTTTCTCAGTGACACTAAAGATCGGGGCCCTCCGGTTCAGTCACAGGCCTGGAGAAGTGGTGAGAAGATCCCCTTCGGGCAGACACACTCACTGAGAGCATTTGAGAAGCCCCCTCTGGTGCAGACCCAGGCTCTTCGAGACTTTGAGAAGGTGAGATACGTGTGTGGATAACTGTATCCCAATGAGAAACACAAATATGGAATCAGGATTTTATAAAAATATGACCTACAGACCGGATTATGGGTTTGGTTATCATGATGATGACCATTTCAAGAGTGCATGTGCCCTAAGCATATGCTGTTAGCTATTTGTTAGAGCCCCGTGGTTGATGGGAGATCAATTGCTTGTACTGACGTATTCTGTTTTACTGGTCATCTTCCTCCTTCATTTCTCAGATAAACTCAGGAAGGTAAAATGACACACAGAGAAGCTGGACTTGCAACACAGTGAGCCCAGGGCTCCCAGTTAGCATTCTTTTCTCTATTACCAGCTTGGACAATGCCAAAAAGCTAGATACTGTCTGTTCTAGGAAGAAACACAACCAAAGCCATTTGCTTTTCAACAAGAATCAGGCAAAGTTAGTTGCTTCAGACACCTAGCATAGTCTTGGATTTGGCCAAGAGCAATACCTGATGCCACAGTGCAGATTCCCAACTCCCTGTAAGCCAGCTTGATCCTAGGACGCCTATACAAAAGAACCTGCATTTAAACCATCCAAGAGGACGCACTCAGAATGTTTTACACCCATGTTCTAAAAAAAGAAACAGGTCTTTGGTGCCCCCTGGGGGATACCCAAGGAGCAGGCCTCACTTGAGTACTTGTACATTGGTCTTCAAATGAATGGGTTTTCCTTTCAGTCTGCAAGGGATAGGATAGCTTAGGATACAACACAGTGAAATTACATTTTCAAAAGCAGTTGTGTTACCATGGGTTTACTCTGTCCTTCCTCAGCTCGTAATTACAGATGTTCCCTAGGACTGCATTGGCATCCTTCCAGATACTTCTGTAGGCAATAATGGTGATGGGACCAGGGTGGGTAACACCTCACACCCTCCTTCCCTAACCTTTCAGATCATCTGCTGCTCAAAGGGCGAGCGCTTCTGCAGAGCATCTCAGAGGTGTGTGGGTGCCTTGGAAAGGCAGAGTGTGTTAGGCACACTCCTTTTGTTGGGAGGTAATGGGGAGCCCAGAAATGAAGGATGTCAGCCCACTGATAGGATGAATGGCTGGATGTGGTGGGGCTGAGCTGGGGGACTAGTGGGGTCAGTTGCATTCCAAATATAACTCCTGAGTCCTTTGCTTTTATAGTTCAGGTCTTACGTGATGGAGTAGTTCTTACTTCTCAGTGATCTGAGAATCACTGTCAGATATGAGGCCAACCAGAGGCATTTTAAACCCTCATCCTCTGTTGTGTTAAGAGAGAAACAGAAAACTAAATTGCTGCTTCACCAAGTGCTCATATGCATGTTTGTCCTTAAACACTCATATCCATTTTGGACATCCGAGGCACCTCCGTGGGAGGACTGGAATACGCGGAGGAGTTGTTGGTTAGGAAAACATTGCTGAGGGGTAAGGACACATCCTAGCACCCTACCTTAAAAATGGAAGAACTAGCAGAACATGCTCTGTAAGGTTTTTTTGTTTGTTTGTTTGGTTTTTCGAGACAGGGTTTCTCTGTGTAGTTTTGGTGCCTGTCCAGGACCTCGCTCTGTAGACCAGGCTGGCCTCGAACTCACAGAGATCCACCTGCCTCTGCCTCCCGAGTGCTGGGATTAAAGGCGTGCGCCACCAACACCCAGCTCTGTAAGTTTTAAAACCTGTGTTCCATAGCCTTGGGATAAAGGATGGGTAGGTGCCAACTGGGAGAGCAGACAGGGCTTCATGCCCCTTGGCCTTGACAAGAATGTGAAAGGAACACAGGCTGGGCTGAGCAGCCAGGAGCCATCCCGATTGAACAAAAAGACTGTGATACGGCCCCTGCCTTCATTTCAGTGTTAGAAAGTCCAGGCATTGCACCACTAACAACATAACCACTAACTAACAATATCTTCCCTGGTGATAAGGGCGCATACTTTGAGATCCAGAGCTCCTGCATCTAATCTTCTTAAAGGACCGAGGAAGGACCTTCTCTTAGACGGCACCTGTTACAGGTTCTGTACGCTGGCTGAGGCACCCAAAGCTAAGCTCACCTTTTCTAGTCAGAGGCATAAAATTCCATATAAAGGGGAAATTTGGGGAAAGGAAGAAGTATGTTCATAGATTGAGTCCACAAGGGGCTGGGCCAGCGGGACGTAAGGAAGGAGAGCCTGAGTAAGAAAACATGAAAGGGACTGGCTCAGTAAATAGCAGTTGACAGTAACGTGATGCCTTTGAGAACGTTTGCTGATGTAGGAATTCTAGGGAGTAACCAGGAGAGTTACTGTGATTTCAAAGTGTTACATATGGAAAATTACGTCTTAGAGTCACTGTTGCTGTGATGAAACAACATGACCAAGGCAATTTGGGGAGGAAAGGGTTTATTTCACTTCCACTTCCACATCACTGTTCATCACAGAAGGAAGTCAGGACAGGAACTCCAACAGGGCAGGGACCTGGAGGTAGGAGCTGATGCAGAGGCCATGGAGGGGTGCTGCTTCCTGGCTTATTCCTCAGGGCTTGTTTAATCTGCTTTCTTATGGAACCCAGGATTTCCCACCCATTATGGGTTGGGCCCTCCTGCGTTAATCTCTGATTAAGAAAATGCACTACAAGCTTGCCTACAGCCCCACGTTCTGGACTCATTTTCTCAAATGAGGTTCCCTCCTCTCACGTGACTATAGCTTGTGTCAAGTTGACGTAAAACTAGCCAGCACAATCTATGACAGTCATAGTTTTTTTTTTTTGAATGAGTGAATCTATTATGTACATAGCAAGCCAAAGTAAGAGAAAAACAGCAAGTGAGATAGATAGATAGATAGATAGATAGATAGATAGATAGATAGATAGATAGATGATAGATAGATGATAGATAGATAGATAGATAGATAGATAGATAGATAGATAGATAGATAGCAAAACATGATCAAATTGGGTATTCAAAACATCCAGCAGAAGTCCGCTGGGGAAGCCTCTCTAAGGTGGTCCTAGAGTCCCAATACTGATCCCTGGCAGAGCACAGTGGAGGAGCCTTCCTAGTAAAAGAACAAATAGCAACAGATAGAGATACCATCATCAACGTGGGTGCCCAAACATTCAGCAGAAACTGGGGTTTCTGATTGAGCTTTCTCTCCACAGATGGGCTTCCCACATATGAATTCTCCATGGATACATTTTTTAGCTTCCCTTTCCTACTGTAGGGAGTTTTATAACACGGGATAAACAACTGTAACCTCTGTTGGAGATGGTTTGCCTTCTAGCTCCTATCAAGGGCATAGTGTTTTCACTCTTGGTCTGTTTTGCTGTTCTCTTCCCTCCCCGTCACAGAGTTAGGGAGGCCCAGCTAATCCTAGGCAAGGCCTTAGAAGATACTTGGCATGAATGTGCTTGGGTCTGAAGTGGGCGAGGGAGCAACCTCACCTCCAGAGCCAACTTCTCAGTGAGCTCAAACTGCACATGACAATGCACCCATATAATTGTGCCTGACACAAAGTGAGATCCAGCAGACCCAAAATGTAAACACTGGTGTGTTGTGGAGCCAGAACGGAACTGGTCTGGGAAAATGACAATCGATGGTAGAAAACTGTGACAAAGGAAGTGAAATGGACGAGCCAGTGGCTTTCTCTTCTGCTTGTTCACTCTCTACGCTCAGTCAACAGCAGTGAGTGGGTTAGATTGGGGGGCAGAATGACTATCTGGAGGGCTCAGAAAGGAACTGCTCAGCCTCCCCTTCTGTGTGTAAGTTCAGTCTCTACTACGTGCGTTTGTCAGGCTGGCCCCCTCCGATGACAAAGGAGAGCACTGCCTAGCAGCTGTGCTTCCTTTGTGGTTTTGAATGAGTGGCTTCATCATTAAACCTTGTTATCTTTTTGCTCTGTGATAAATGGGGTTCCCCAACCCTGAAGTCTCCATAATGGAGGAGTCTCTGTCCTTTGTAGATGTGTACACTTGAGCAGTGAATTAAGCTTTTCTTATAAATTGTCTGATTATGCCCTTATAAGACATTTAAACAAGTATCATTCTCTCCATTTTTCAAGTTAGAGAGGCAGGGATCACAAAAGTTATGGCCTGTTCCTAGCCCTACAGCTTATGTGCCATGATAGTCAATTGGCTACATTAGGTCAGAAATAATTTTTACATGCAAATGACCATAGTTGTAAATTGAGAGAGAATTCCTTCCTGTTGAGAAATCCTTTCTTGGTGCTCATGGCTCCCATCCTAGCCCCCATGTCTCTGGGGTGCAGAAGGCTCGAGAAGAACAGAGGTAACACTAAGTTAGTGTTTATGAATCACTTCCCTGTAGATGTAATTCTAAACAGTCTTATTAAATAAGAAATACAAAGCCAAATAAAGAGTTAAAAGCCCAAGAGGTCAGAGCACTAGCGAATAGCCTTTAGCTTACCAGCCACTGCCATCCTTCCCCTGAGAAAAGAGACCTACTTCCTGTGTATCTGTATTTTTTATTGACTTACTGTTCTACCTTCCCATTGGCTCTAAACCTAACCACATGACTTCTTCGTCACTGCCTGTCTATACAGACCTCCAGGTCTCTACGGTTGGTACTTGGATTAAAGGCGTGTGTCACCAAGCTGACTATGTCCTTGAACACACAGACTCTGCCTGCCATGTGATCGGGATTAAGTGCGTGTGCTACCACTGCCAGACTTCTGCTAAATGACTTGCTATTAGCTCTGACCCCCCAGGCAACTTTATTTATTAACATACAAATAAAATCACATTTCAGTACAAATAAAATATCACCATATTTCCCATGTGTCTGTACTGAGATAATGCTGCATCATCTCATTTAATGTTCCCGGCAACCCTGTGAAAGGAGTGCTACCCCGCTTTACAAATGAGGACCTAAGCTGGGGCAGTGGTGGCATATGCCATTAATCCCAGCACTTGGGAGGCAGAGGCAGGCAGATCTCTGTGAGTTCAAGGCCAACCTGCTCTACAGAATGAGTTCCAGGATAGCAAGGGCTACACAGAGAAACCCTCTCAAAAAAGAAAAAAAATCAAAAATAAATAAATAAATAAGTAAATAAATAAATAAAAGAACAAATGGGAAACTAAATAACAGGGTAGAGACAAGCCTAATATCTTATAATAGGAGCCTGAAAACATTTGTTCTTTTTAAAACAATGTTTTTAATTTAATGTGTTTGGGTATTTTGTCTGTATGTTTGTCTTTGTACCATGTGTGTGCCTGTTGCCTGCAGAGGCAGAAGAAGTTGTCAGATCTCTTGGAACTAGTGTTACAGAAAGTTTTGAGCTGCTATGTGGATGCTGGGAATTGAACTTGTGTCCTCAGGAAGAGCACCAAGTGCTCTTAACCTCTGAGCCATCTCTCCAACTCCCACTTTTTTATGATTTATTTTTAATTATGTGTGTGTGTGCGTGTGCGTGTGTGTGTTCTGTGCCCAAAGAGCCAAAGGCTTTAAATCTCCCTGGAGCTCCAAAGGCTTTAAATTTCCCTGGAGCTGGAGTTACAGGTGGTTATGAGCCATGAAGTGTGGGAGCTGGGAATGGAACTCCACTCCTCTGGAAAAGCTGTATGTACTCAACTACTGAGCCATCCTTCCAGGCTCTCACTAATCCTTTCATGCGACCTAAAACAGGAAGTATTTTCTAGGTTGGGGAGCTCAGTCAGTAAAAGTCAGGTGCTAATGAAGGGTCCCACTCGGGAATGAAATCACAAGTTCCTCTATTAAAGCTGACACAGATTAGAATCCTATCAGACTTTTCCAGTGATGTGGGAAATTCCTTTCATATCGTAACATCATCTCTTGCATTCATTGCGTTCATTCCGAACCGTTCGAGATGCACAGCTGTCTCATTCCCCTGTGTCTCTGTTTCTGTTGGTTTCTCTGCCTGGAAGACCTTCTCTCCTCCTCCACCTGGTAAAGCCCATTTAGCCTTCAAGTTTTGGCTAAGGCATCATGTTTTTCTTTTTGTTTGTTAGGCTACTTTCTCTAAGCCTAAAGCATATTCCGCTTCTGTTTGCGCTCTGACAGTCTACAGAATCTAGCATAATGTAGTATGCAATAAGTGCTCAGTAAATGCTCAGCAACAAATCTGTTGAACGCTGTTGCAGGTCAACTGTCTCATTAGATCTGTGGCTCTTCTGCCATGGCTCGGTGTCCATCATGAGGGGCTGACTTGAAGGCGGGAATGGGTTCATTAACTGAGGGAGCGTGGTGGAAAACTGTAGTCCAGAGATAATGAAATCAGAGAGACAGAAGAAGGGAAAGAAATGGAGACTTCTAAAAACACTTTGTGATGGGACTAATTAAGAGAATTGTGTCCTTAGCAAGTAATAATCTGTAGTGTGTTGTTTCAACCAGTTTCAGCTCATTTTTCGAGCTTAGGAAGTAGATATTACACCCATTATACTAGTGAAGAGACCGAAGTTGAAACAACTTGCCCCAAATTATACAGTTCTCAAGTGACAGCGCCGCAATGATGCCACTGACTCTAAGCTTCTTGGGAAATGAGAGGACCATTCAGAGAGGTCTGTTGGCGAGTATGTACAGTGTAGCTTTATACAGATTCAGGATAGCCCAAACTATAAATAAGAGAGCTGAAGAAGGGTAGGTGTCTTTGGCTATAAAATCAAGAGGAGGCCTCTGCTGCTTTCCCCTGGTTACCATTCCCAACAACGCTGGCTTTCACATGAACATGCCCGCAAAACCAGCAGCGGCATTCTCCAGCTCTAGACTGAAGCCAGCTTTCCCTGGCAGGCTGTGGCTCTAACCACAATGACTCAGTCTCTTGAGGTCCCACCCATCCTGGCAAACCTTTCCACTTGGGTCACAAAATCTATAGGGGGAAAAAAAGAAAAAGAAAAACTAAGTTAAAATGGGGAATGGGGATGGTTTTTACCTTTTCTACCTTTAAGGAACTGAGTTATTACATCTGGGTATCCTTTGCTGATTTAGGTGAATCTGGGCCTATTAGGATCTGCGGTTTCTGTACATCTTGTTTTCCTATAATCACAGCCTTGGAAAATTAATGCTACTAGCAAACTGCATTTTTTTTTTTAAAAAAAGGCTTTCCACTTTCGTTACCATAGCATCCCAAGTATACTGGTTTTGTTTTCACGAATGTCTTCAGACATTCAGAACATTATTAGATAGAAAGGGGAAAATCTAAACTTCCAATACTCATAAATGTAATTTTTTTCTTTTAAAATGTGATGCAATCACTCCACAGCCCTTAGCAAAATTTCACTCCTAATCTAGGTAGAAAATTACTCAATTTTTCTCTGAAGAACTGCAAAGCAAACACAATGGTCTTGAGTGCAGATTCAAACACACTGTAATCACTGCTATAATGAAAGCCAAGAGTCTTAACAAAATACATAGCTCGGGCGCATAGATGCAGAGGGGCACGGTATAGGAAAGATTCCTAGAAAAGATTGCACTTGATTAGGGATCTGAAAGAGTGTCTAAAAAGTGAACAAAATAAAAATGTGGCTTTCTCTTGGAGGAAGAAGCAATTCCCAAATGTAGAATACCCCAGTGTAAGAGGTTTCCTATTCCATGGCAAAATGTCAAAGAAATACTTTATCTATTTTTGGTTTGTTTGAGACAGGATTTCTCTGTGTAGCCTCAGCTTTTCTAGAACTAGCTCTACAAACCAGGCTGGCCTCAAACTCACAGAGATCCACCTGCCCCTGCCTCCCAAGGGCTAGGATTAAAGGCGTGCACCGCCACCGCCCAGCTGTGACACTACCACGTGGCGTCAAAGAAATACGTAGAAGAAGAATGCTGACACAAAATAAGTGATTTGAACCAAAATAAAGTAGTTTGATTAGTTGCAGTTACAAAATTTCCTCGTTTGGTCTGTCCTATTAGAAAGTGTCGATTTATACGGTTTCCTAGATCTATTTAGGTTTAGTGACACTTTTGATTGGTTGCGCTTCAGTTCTGACCTTAATAATGGCCTTTAGAAGGCTGCTCAAGTTCCTGCCATATTTGAAAATCAGGTGACATTTGCCTAGGAAACCTAACTGGCCTTGTGCCTGGATTCTTTGGGTCTGCTCTCTGAGGAAGGCGGATTAGGGACTGATATGGAATGTGAGCGGACCAGTGAGGAATTTTCCATGCAGAAGAGAAAGCATGAGTGAGGCTGCAGATGAGGGGAAGAACTCTAGTTAGTCAACACCCTTGGCGCACAAAGAAAGGGATGTGGAGAAGAGTTGAGACTGCAGAAGAGAACAGAAATTTTGATGTGGCCTCCAAGTTATTCAAAGGCTTTAGATTTTACCCAGTCTCAACTGGGAAGTGCTGGAAATGGTTTACCAGGGAGCCTTTGAAATCAGGTTCACCTTTTAGAAGGTTCTTTGGCTTCTTCATGGAGTCTGAGAGGGAGGCTTACAATCTAGAGGCAGAGAGACATGGAAGAGACTCAGTGACCCAGACAAAGTCGGGGTGATACCAGCAGAGGGACGAGAAACCAATGAAAGAGTGAGGTTTCAGAGACAGAATTGACAAGATTCATAATGAAACCTAACACTCTGTGTGCTAAATTTTAAAAAGTACCGAAATTGAAAATTATTAATTGACTGTAGAACAAGTGAAGGATAAGAAGACTTGCCACGGTTATTTTTCTCATGACTATGACGAATACCTGACAGGAAACAGCATAAGGAAGGCAGAGCTAGTTCTGGTTCACAGATCAGGGGATTTGGTCCATCATGGTGGGAAGGTAAGGTGTGGAAGGCTCTCCCATCCATGGCAGGTGGAGCATGTGGCTGGTTGCTTGCTCACTTCTCAGTGGACTGGAAAGTAGAGTGCTCAGGCTAGAAGTAGAACCTGCCTGTAACTCTCAGGCTCTTCCCTTCTTGTCCTACATCTTCCTGTTGGTCCCAAAGTCCAAAAATTTCCACAACCTCCCAAGACAATGCCACCCAGATGGAGACCAGATGTTGGAGCACAGGAGCCGCCTGTGAGGGACCTTTCACACTCAAACCTTAACAGTGACCCGCTCTTTCCGCTCCTTCCTTCCGTCAGTCCTCTCTCTCCCCCACCCTCTCCCAATAAAGCTCTAAAAAGGTTTAAAAAAAAAAAAGGCCAGGCGGTGGTGGTGCACACCTTTAATCCCAGCACTCGGGAGATAGAGGCAGGCGGATCTCTGTGAGTTCGAGGCCAGCCTGGGCTACCAAGTGAGTTCCAGGAAAAAGGCACAAAGCTACACAGAGAAACCCTGTCTCGAAAAACCAAAAAAAAAAAAGAAAAAAGAAAAAAACAGTGACCCATCACCAGCTCATCCCCCATTCTCATCCCAGACTGTATTGTCCTGCTGCCGCACACTCATAGAGTATTTTGAACTTTCTCTCTAATGTATGAGTGAGCCACTTGTTCCAAATCCATCTTTTCTGTTAGAAGTTGAGCTACGTAATAGCACAAAATGTGTTGTCTTTTCATTACTAGATAGAGAGATTAGCAGAGTGCCTGGTACACAGTAGGCATGTCCTGCTAGGTTATGCCAGCCGCTGAGAAGAGAGCAACTGGAAATCTTGATGTGTGGTGGAGTGTGTGAGTGTGTGTGTGTGTGTGTGTGTGTGTGTGTGTGTGTGCAGGGACACATGCACATACATACAGAAGGCAGAGGAGGATGTTGGGTACCTATCTCTGCCTTAATTTTGAGACAGAATCTCTTACTGAACCTGAAGCTTGCTAGTTTAGCTTAACTAGGCTGGCTGGCCAATGAGCCCCCCGGATCTGTCTTCGTCCTCCAACATTGGAGTTAACAGGCATGGGCAGCCATTTGCCTGGTCTTTATGTGCATTCTGTGGATCTGAACACAGGTCCTCTGGCTTTCAGGGCAAGTGCTCTTACCCGCTGAGCCACCTCCCCAGCCCCAAGGTTACTGACCATCTTGAGGCTTAAGCAAGACTGCTACTTGGTAGCTTCCCTCGGACGGCAGAAGCTCAGCAAACGGTCCTTCCGAGTGGAGCCCACTGTGGACACTCCTCAAGTCCTGGTGGTGCTGACTGGGTTAAACTGGTAGAGGATCTAGTTTGGAGCCGAGGAGTCCTTGGGTAGTGGCCGATCACTGCAGCCCACCTGTCACTTGGGCCGTGTGGCTCACTTAACTGTCTCTGGCAGCGTTATTTCTGGATAGACCATCTATTTCTGGTGGTCAGGGAAGTGGTTGGCTTTGTTTTTGTTTTTATTATAGTCCCCAGTGCTCTAATGTGAGGGAATGATGACACCTTGTTATTCCAGGACTGTGAGTGGCCTGGGTGTGTGACGATGGTGGGGGATGGCATAAGGGACATTGTCTGAATCCTCATCCTCTATGCAAGTGAGGGAGCTGTCCAAGATGGGTTATTCATCCGTATTCCTGTCATCAGGCTGACTGTTTCCAGAAAAGGCTGCCGAGTGTGAGCATCAGTGTGTTTCTGAGTTGTAGGGCAGACAATGGAATGATTTTAATAGTTTAGTATTTAAATGATTCTAGAGCATCGGGAATGATATTGAGGTTTCAATCTCTTATCTGTTTTTTTTCTTTCTTTTTTATTAATTTTTTTCATTTCTTTTACATACCAACCACAGTTTCGCCTCCCTCCTCGCCTCTCATTCCCTCCCCCTACCTCCCTTCTATCCCTGCCCCCCAACCACTTCTCCTCCATCTCATTCAGAAAGGGGCAGGCCTCCCATGGGAGGCAACAAAGCAGGTAGTCACATCAAGTTAAGGTCCTCTCCCTGCATCAAGGTTGGGTGAGGCAACCCAGCACGGGTGTTGGGTTCCCAAAAGCCAGCTCAAGCTCCAGGGACAGGTCCTGATCCCACTGCTAGGAGCCCCATAAACAGACCAAGCTACACAACTGTCACACACATGCAGAGGGCCTTGTTCGGTCCCATGCAGGCCCCCTATCTGTCAGTCCAGAGTCAGTGAGCTCCCATGAGCTCAGGTCAGCTGTCTCTGTGGGTTCCCCTGTCATGACCTTGACCCCACTGGCTCGTACAGTCCTTCCTCTCTCTTCAACAGGACTCCCTGAGCTTGGCCCAGTGCTTGGCTGTGGATCTCTGCATCTGCTTCCATCAGTTACTGGATGAAAGTTCTATGATGACAATTAGGGTAGTCACCAATCTGATTATAGAAGATGGCCAGTTCAGGCACCCTCTCCATTATTGCTAGGAGTCTTAACTGGGGTCATCTCTGTGGGTTCGCGAGAGTTTCCCCAGCACCAGGTTTCTCCCTAACCCCGAAATGCTCCCCCATCAAGATATCTCTTTATTCTCCATGTTCCTCCTGCCCCCAACCCACCCAACCCAATCCCTCGTGTTTCCATACCTCCATGCCCCCTCCCAGTTTACCCAGGAGATCTCTTCTATTTCCCCTTCCCAGGGAAATCCATACATCTCTCTTTGGGCCCTTCTTGTTACCTAGCTTTTCTAGGACTGTGGATTGTAGCCGGGTTATCCTTTACTTTATAGCTAATATCCACTTATGAGTGAGTACATACCATGTTTGTCTTTCTGGGTCTGGGTTACCTCACTCAGGATGATTTTTTTCAAGTTCCATCCATTTGCCTGCAAATTTCATGATGTCATTGTTTTTTTTTTAACCGCTGAGTAGTACTCCATTGTGTAAATGTACCACATTTTCTTTATCCACTTTTTGGTTGGTTGGCATCTAAGTTGTTTCCAGGTTCTGGCTATTATGAATAACACCGCTATGAACATAGTTGAGCACATGTCCAGCCCCAAAGGAAAAAAGCCGGGTCCTTGTAGCATTTGTAGCTGGCATCTGGAATGGCAAACAGAAACTCCATGTTGCAGTGGAAGGGTTTGAGGAATCCAACAGCAAGTTGCAGGATTGTGATTGACATTTTCCTTCTTGGACTGTTAGCCCTGTGCAAGTGCCATACATGTTCATGGGGATGGCCTCGTGGGTATGTTTTCATTGAGTCAAAATGTAGAGTGGATTGTGTTTTGGATTGTTTCATGTGAGGATTACGGTAAAACTTTATGATAAAATTTAATAATCATGACTAATGGGTATTGAAGGCCACTTAGGATACTTAGGTAGACTTTCTGTTAGGGCCCATGGTCTAGCTGGTATTAGCCATTTAATAGTCACTCATTTTGATTTTATGTTTGGGTACCACGTGCATGCTGTGCCCTCACATGCCAGAATGGGATGCTGGGTCCCCTGAAGATGGAGTCACAAATGGCTGTGAACCACCATGTGGGTGCTGGGAACCAAAACCCAGGTCCTACTCAAATGCAGTCACTGCTCTTAACCACCGAGCCATCTCTCTAGCCCTGGTACACTTAACATTTAGACACTGTCTGTTTGTTGTAAGTCACAGGCCTTAGTAAGTTGAGTTGAGCTATCACCAGCAAATGAATTTATTTGTGATAAAATAAAAAATCATTTCTGAAACACAAAGAATTAGGCAAGTTTCTCTCCCTGCTCTGCCTTCTTTCTTCTCTTTGGAAAGGCAGCTTTATTAAAACACAATTTAAGTACCACACAAAATTTACCCTTGAACGGTGTGCAAGTCCGATTGTGTAGTTGTCATGGTTACCGAATTCCAGAACGTGCCTGCCTTCCAGAAAGAAGCCTCGTGCTCCTTACAGCCTCTCTGTTTCCCTTGTCCTGGTCCCATGCAAACCACTGGTCTCATTTCCCCATACACTTACCCTTTCTGGGCATTTCCTGCAGGGAAGTCTCACCGCATCCTGCCTCCTGAGCCCACCTTTCCCATCAGTCAGTGCTTTCAGGACTCACCCATGTCGCAGCACCTATCAGCGCTTTATTCTTATGGCTGAATAGTGTTCTGTTATACGGACATCCTGAGTGTCTTATGCATTGGTCAGTTCAGACATTTTGAGCGTTCTCGCATTCAAGGTGCTGTGGTGGGCCTTACGTTCTTGCTTCTGTGAGGCTGTTTGCTTTTAGTTCTTTGGATATGTAACAAAGAAAGGATTTCTGGGCCATGTGGTAACTCTGTACAATCTTCTGAGAGCTGACTTTGGTGTACTCATCTTGCAAATAGAGAAAGGGATTTTTGTTTTGCTTTGTTTTATTCACAGTCCCAGCCAGGTCCCCCAAGGGCACAAGGGCAATTACTTAGAGTTAGAGATGCAATTTGGAAAGCTGTTGGAGGCCTGAGGCAGTAGAGGAAGTACCTTCTTAGTCACAGGTGTGCCGCAGGCTCATCGAGGTCATAGGTGTCCTGACTGAGGTCCTGATAATTGTGCAATATGGAGCCCAGCTGCAGGAAGTGTGGTCTGTGGCATCATAACACCTATTTTTGTACCTCAGAGATGGTGTGAAAGGATGTGATGAACTAATATTCATGAAAGTGCTACGTACCTTGTAACTCCTGTGCAAGGCGATTGTTGTCATGGAGACAGTATAATTGTATCCAAGGAGTTATAGGAATTAAACATTCAAACACAGGATCAAGTTAGCCACAGACCTCAGAAGTTTTCTCTTGCTGATCTGTGAAGACTTTTAGCAACACCTCTGACAAGTGATTAATCATTTCATCAAAGTCCTTTTTCAGACAGGAAACTTTCTCTCTCTTATAACATAAATACTCACTAACATTTTGGTAAATGGCCCTAAATTCACTATATCTAACTCTACTAAAAAGTTAATGTATCTTTGCAAAATTGATAGCTGCCTCCTCGTAATTCTTAGTTTTCTTCTTTTTAGGACAATTTTATTTGTAATTATGAGCTATTTCACAAGCAACAAGAATGTATACATGATAATATGATAATTGTCCAAATATTCACCCTCTATTTTTATCTATTTGTCTCAGGCAGACAAATAGAAGTTGCCACTGCAAATGTGACTCTGATGCTCTTGGCAGCCCCCTGAGGTCCACCCCCTGCCCTGCTACGTGCACACGGCTTTCTCATTTTCAACTTCTCTCAAGTTCCTCCAAATCAGAGTTAAAAAACAGCTCAGAGCTCAGATTTGAACCTAGCTGTCCTTGGCTCAAAGGTGATTGGTTTTTTTCCCCACAATTCCATACTGTTCCATCTGGATATATTCTCATGTGATCATACATTATCTTTTAATACATGGATAATTAACTATCGGAGGCCTCCAGGTGCTTTTCTAGTTGTCCCTAACCAAATAGCTGACAAGAAGTCAATGAAGGAAGCAAAGGTTTGGCTCACAGTTTGAGAGGAGATATGGCAAGGAGAGCAGCTCTGGCTGTGAAGGGAGCATGAGGTGGATGGTTACATCCCACCCACAGTCAGGAAGCAGAAAGATAAATGGCTCAGCTGGTTCTTACTTTGTTTTTTTTCAGTCAATCTGAGGCCCCAGCATGCTATGTAGCATTTCCCACATTCAGGGGGTGTAGTATTTCCCACATTCCTCTTTAGTTAAACCTTTTTGGAAACTTCCTCATAGGGCTATCTCCTAGGTAATTTCAAATTCATCACATGGGGATACTTAAAACATTTTCCTTGGTTTTCCATTTAAACTTATTTAAAGCTACATTTCCCCACAAACAACACAAAATACGAAATATCACTGACATCCAATTAGTTGCATTTAAATTATAGAATTTATATTACAGTTGAAAAAGAATGAGTCTATTTAGGTGATTAATCAATTCTAGTGAAGAGGAACTATGTATTATTTGCTAACAGAATAATATGTCTTCAAGCAATTCCATTATAGGAGCTGTCTGGGGGGTCTGAATATGATTAAGCAAATGTCAAGCTGAGTTTTTTAAAGACTGACTTGACAGTTGGTTATGTTAATGGAGCATGACATATGACAGCTGGGTGGTAATTCTCTTCCTACTGCTGGCATTGATGGAGTCATTATTACAGTCTTATTTCAAGACTGGACTAATATATTATGGAAGATGTGAAAGAAGAAACTCAGGAAGGAGCAGAGGAGGGCCATTTGTCTCTAGAAGGAAAATGTTTTGAAAGAGGAGTAAAGAATCTGAAGTGTGCTGTTGGGGACAGGAAGAGCTAAGTGGAAGCGCTAAGAGCGTGCAGTTTATATCGAAAGCCCTGTGGATCTTCTGCAGACACACGGGCCTGGAGGCCCCGATGTTCTAGGTCAAGGATACACCCAGTGTGTGACATTTTGCTTGCAAAGCTACAAAACAAAAGCAGTAAACAAAAAAACAAAAAAGAAAGAAGGAAGGAAGGAAGGAAGGAAGAAAGAAAGAAAGAAAGAAAGAAAGAAAGAAAGAAAGAAAGAAGGAAAGAAAGAAAGAAGGAAAGAAAGAAAGAAAGAACTTACGTTAAAGAACTTACGTTAAAGAACTTACGTTAAAGAACTATACGTTAAGATTTATCTATCCACTGTGCAGTAAGTCAATTTATCAAGCAGGTCACTCCCAGAAAGAGAAATAGAAAATATTAGATTATAATGCATAATTGAATAATTGTGTGTGTGTTTCAGTGCAAAATATAAAAAGTTTGAAAGACACAGATTTGAAAGATTATAGCACAGAACACACCTTATCATGTGACCAACTGTGTGGTCACTCTGCTCTTTGGGGGGTGTGGCTATCTTCACCTTTGTTGGTTTTTTTCGTTTGTTTGTTTTGTTTTGTTTTTCCAAGATAGGGTTTCATTTTGTAGTCTTGGCTGTCCTGGAACTTGCTCTGTAAACCAGGTTGGCCCCGAACTCACAGAGATCTGCCTCCCAACTGCTGGGATTAAAGGCATGCGCCACCACAGCTTGGCTATGTATGCAACCTCTGGATACTGGATAATGACAGGCACCAAGGTTGACTGGAATCATTATGAAGGTCCAGAAAGAATGGGAAAAGACAAAAAGTAGGTAGGTTGGAAAAGAAGTGGATGCTTGGATTAAATATAAAAATTTTAGATTTCCTTTATCTCAGATGTTAATAGTAATTTTTCCAGCTTGGTATTACCAAATCAGGAACCTCTTTGGGATCAGTGCTTTGGGGCTGTCTCCCAGTCACCTTCAAAGTCCCATGTGACGTGGTATAAATAATACTTCCTGCTAAAGTTGGAGCTGTCACTCAAGGATCTTAGTTTGCTTTATGAGCAGGATCTGGTGATGATGGCCTGGCTCCATTAGGCAGGTGCGGGAGTTAAGAACCAGTGAATTAAGAAAAATCTCTGGTCTCCGGGACGTCGGGATGTCGGCTGCCTCTACTCCCCGCACCCTACCCCCCCACCTCCCACCCCCAAACCCCCCCCCCCAAGGACTCCTACACTTATTCTCCAGAGGGAGGAAACCTTGGGCCTCCCTCTGCGGAAGCTCCACTGAAAAACAGTTTGCAAAGACCCCACTCAGCCAAGATTCACTCTTTCTTTCGGGTGTGTGGTGTGTATCGGGGAGCAGAGAGCATGGGAATAAAGGCTATGAACCGACAGCCCTGGGACTGAAAATGGACAGGGAGAAAGACTGGAGGACACTGGTCCGGGCAGAGGTCCGGATCATTAAAGGAATTGGACTCCTCTCTGGTCGGCAGCGCCTTAAGATCTGCACCTGGTAGAAAGAGGCTACTTGGCTCTGTCCACTATTCTGTGGGTCATTTTGTGGACATGTGCTCTCTCGATAGCAACCTTATTTCTTGTTTCTGTCGGCCAACCCTTCCAGTTCCCTCTTGCCTTTGCAACCCCAGTGCCACATTAACTACCCCCTTCCCATTTCCGAGAATGGGGGGAGGGGGTCAATCCCTCTCTTTCCAAAAAGCTAACTGCCCACTCTAGGGCCTGGAAGCGCGCGCGGGGGGGGGGGGGGGGGGGGTGGGGGGGGGGCTTATGGGGGGCAGGGTGACAGCTCTGTCCTGGAGTCAGGTTACTGCCACTTGTGTCTGAGTTCACACAGCATGTTCCTCCGTCAGGGATTCCGCAAATATCTCCCCGGGGTAAAAAAAGAAAGCGCGCTGCGCTCCAGCACCCAGAGCAGAGAGAGCCCGGACAGTCCCAGGTCCTAGAGCGCACCATCAGGGGCTATGTCGCCTTAGCCTCCAGGGTCCCACAGCCTCAGCAGCGTCCCAGCCTGCCAGCTCCATGCCGCGGCAAAGCTGCACAGTGTTCCTGGGGTGAGGGGGCGATTGGGCATGCTCCTCCCCATGGGTCGCCCACCATGTCTAATGGATATCGCACTCTGTCCCAGCACCTCAATGACCTGAAGAAGGAGAACTTCAGCCTCAAGCTGCGCATCTACTTCCTGGAGGAGCGCATGCAACAGAAGTATGAGGCCAGCCGGGAGGACGTCTACAAGCGGGTGAGTGAGTGTGCGGCAGGGGAGTGCCCGCAACTGAGATTGCTAGTCTAGACTGCTTGTCTAGCTCAGCACGAGGAACAGAGCTTCCCCGTGACCTCGGACAAGCCCATTCCCCTCTCTGGGGCCAGCTTTCCTCCTTCTTCCTCTTTAGCGGGACGGGGCTGTGCAAAGCAAGAGCCTCCAAACCCTGTGGCGACACAGTCGGCTAAAATGTGGATTCTGTGTTCACCACAGACAACTCCGACTTCAGGGCTGGATGGGGAAGCACAGAAATTTGCATTTTAAACTGAGCGTGGGAGAAATGACTCAGACTACACATTCTCCTAAAGGCCTTTACCAGCTCCAGGTCTTGGGAGGAAATACGGTGGTGTGAATAAACCACTTGGGATAAATTCTTTTCTTGAGAAATTCGTGTTTTCCTTTGAAGGTGTTCAGACAGATACATGTTTAAAACAGAATATGAGGCATTTTAGTCCTAGAACTGTTTGCCCTGGAATGAAAAAGAGGGTACCCATGTAACAGTGGAGAGATGTAGGAGGGAGACCAGACCTCCCAGGTACCTAGGGCTGCCTTGATTGGTGTGTGTGAGTTGGCAGAGCTGGGGGTGAGATGAGACAGCATGTTGGTAAGAGGACTTTAAGTCCTGATGGGTTACAAGGATTGAGTTTCCTGGCTGGTCACTACACTGATTTCCTCAGGCCTCTTAGGGTCTGGGCAAGAGGATCTGAGGTAGTGCAGGTGTCTGGTGCCTGGTTGCCTCAGATTTGACCAATGTTCCCTTTTAAATGCCCAGCTGTTTGCAGCAGAGAGCTACACAAGCATTACCTTGACCCGAGAAGGCTGGGGAGCCATAGAAGCCACTGGATAGCATTTGGATCTGAGAAACAACCTCATGTTGTTTCTGTGAGAATTCCATGATTCTTTGGTCAATTCTGTTAATATGGACTGCTAAATCTGAGAGGGGTTGGTGGTGATATCCATGAGATTTCAGTGTTTGGTAGATTCAATTGGTATGTACTGTTAATTCTGGGAGATTTAGTCCATTCCCTCTTTTCTGAATGTCCATGTTTTAATCTTCCTCTCCCTGAGACCTCCTCCAGGGTCATCGTTATCTTTTCTATGGCTGTATAGTGAGTGAGTGTGTCTCCTGGGAAGCTGCCAGAGGTCCTGAGGACTTGATGACTTGATGACGCAGATGGGGAGGATGCATGGTAGTGTGGGCCTCGGTGTAGGACTAGTGAACAAATTTCTTCACTGTGTAGCAGGAGGAAGTGTTTCCGTGAACTGTCCCCAAAGCAGGGCAGAAGGGGCAACTTGTAGATCACTGGAGGGAAAGGGTTTTCTTTCACCCCCAGCTCTTTATTGGCTAAAGGTGGAATGCTTCAGGAAATGCTTTGTGTGGGATGAGAGAGGGCACCATCTCTCTCTGGAAAAGTGATTCACTGGATTCTGGCAGCTGCCTCAGGGTATAGAGGAGGGAGTCAGAGCACAAAGTCACAGGTAGAGGTGACAATCCTTTCACTGGATCCATCTCGCCATTGGATCGCATGCAGGTAACTGCGACCTCTCTCCACTGGGTCTTACGTGAACACAGTGGGCAGGCAGCCATTGTCTCATATGGTTCCGGGGATGTGTTTCATTTTTTTCCTATTTCACCCAGCTTTTCTTCAACCTGCCCGACACATTCCTCTTCCCTGTTGGTGACAGTTACTGGAAACCACTAAAGCAGTGGTCCCCAACCTTCCTAATGCTTCCGACACTTTAATAAAGTTCCTCATGTTGTGTTGACTCCCAACCATAAAATTATTTCATTGTTACTTCACAACTGTAATTTTGCTACTGTTATGAATTGCAGTGTACATATTTGGTATGCAGGAAAGCTGATAGGTGGCCCCCAGAGGGGTCGCGACCCACAGGTTGAGAAATCATGCGCTAAAGGCTGGGTTAAGGGCTGAGAAGACAGCTCAGCTGGTGGGGTGCTTGCCTAGCATGCATGAGGTCCTGGGTTTGATCCCCAGCACCGCATAACCTGGCCATAGTGGTGCATACCAATAGCCTTAGTACTCTGGAGGTGGAGGCAAAGGGTATAAAGTTCAAGATGATCTTGGAAGCCAACTTGGCTTATGAGACCCTGTTTTTAAAAAAAAAGACTTTGACTAAATGTTCATTTTATCTGGAGGGTAGAACACATTGAGATCTCAGTGTGTATCCTTGGCTGGCCTCAAAGTTGTGATCGTCTTGCTTCAACCCCTTGAGTGCTGGAAATATAGGAATGAATCACGGTACCCATCTTGCCAATTTGTAAAATTTAATTTATTTTTATTTCATGCATATTGATGTTTTGCCTCCATGTACATCTGTGTGAGGGTGTCGGATCCCCTGGAACTGGAGTTATAGACAGTTGTGAGATGCTGAATAGATGCTGGGAATTGAACTCTTGGTCTTCTGGATGAGCAGCCAATGCTCTTAACCATTGAGCCAGCCCCCTAGCTTGCCGTTTTTAATGATATAATATCATAGGTGAAAAGAAATCTATCCCAGTGTGTAGTGGTGAGGGACTGATAGAAACCAGGCACGTTTTGTTTTGGTAGAAGAACCAGGGACTCAGGAAACACTGTACCAAGAACCCAGGCAACCGGTTACTGGACCAGCTGCTTCCCTTCTGCAAACCTGCTCCAGCCGCCACAGAACTGACATTCAGGATAGAGCTGCGGGCACTGAGACTCATTTGTTGTATGAATAAATAACAGTTTCCGTCAGCTACTTTGTAAACGGGATAATGTCACATTTCTATGAGAAGGTAATCATTATATACTTGCTGGTAGTTATTGCGGTATTTAAATAATGAAAAAGCAGTTCGACTCTTTATAATACGGCCATAGCAATTCATCTTATGTTCATGCTCGTTACTTACATTATGGCTTCTTTAGGTTGGGAAGATTAATTAGTCGTGAAGAGACAGCAAGGGTCACATGCCTAGCAGCACACAGAAAGTCAAGTGGTTCTGATGCCGTCTGTTACTATACTTAGATTTATTTCTTTCTCATGTTGGACAAACATTTCTTTAAAAATAAAAGTATAAAACTACACCCAGTTAAGTTAGAATCTCTGAAAAAATGTTCGTATTGTACAAGTAATTCTTTAAAGAAAACCAGTGCTTATGAACATATGTACTACAAATCTATTGCCAATAGACTTTTTTTTTTAGATTTTGGTACTTAAGAGGGAAAAATTACTGTCTTAGTGGGAGACAATCAAACATCCCACCACGACAGCTTCCGGGAAACTGGGAGAACAGGACTGGGAAGAGGGTCTGTGCTTCTCTTTCCAAGTGTCAAGTCTTCCTTAGGTAGTTGATTGATTTAGAGAGAGAGACAGAGACAGAGGAGAGGGAGAGACAGAGATAGAGGAGAGACAGAGACAGAGGAGAGACAGAGACAGAGGAGAGGGGGCCTGAAATGGATAAATTCTTCATTGTGAGGGAAGCTACATGGAATTTTTTTCCTGTAAGAGAATCTGTAAAAGCTAGAGTTATGCCAAAGCCTCAAATTATCAACTTAAAAGCAAATTTAAAAAGTGCTCTAGAGTTTCTTTCTTTTAGACCTTTTAGAGAACTGAGAAAGTAAAATTAAAAATCATACCAGTCATAGGTTTATTAAAGAGTATTAAGTTACACATAAAAATTGGTTCTTTGAAACTAGCTACTATGTGTTTAATGTTTAATAAAATATCTTTGAAGCTTTAGTTTTTGTAAATATTAATAATAATTTAATTTCATATATATACTTTTTTTTTCAATTTAGAGCTATGTTTGCCTTTGATTCCTGAACTTCCAGTTTATTGTGAAATCATTTTTTCCCCTCATTGTGGAGCATGGCCTGGCTGGATCTTTTTTTTTTAATTAATTAATTAATTAATTTTTGGAACATCCTGGACCACATCAGAGGCAGCCCCTGCTCCTGGCTAGGAGTTCCACAAAAGACTAAGCAACACAACTGTAACAGATGTGCAGAAGACCTAGGTCAGTCCTATTGCCCCATTCTGGCTCCCTGGTTGTCGGTCCAGTCTCCGTGAGCCCCTATGAGCCCAGGTTAGTTGATTCTGTGGGTTTTCTGGTGGTGTTCTTGATCCCTCTGGCTCCTACCTTCAGCACAAACAGGAACATACACCTATGTGATTAGGGACTACTGCCCCCTCATGGTAGCATATGGTAATTGTAGGTTCAGTTCTGCAGGGGAAAGGATGGGTTATCATTTTGACAATGTAAATCAAGCTAAGAAGTAACCACTGCCAGGCTTATAGCTCCTGACCTGTGGGTCAAAAAAGAGATAACCCTGCAGGTGGTCCACAGCTAGGTATGGCCCACTCCTTGTAGGACAGGCTTCGCAGCATGGCCAGACAGCAGCTGCTGTGTAAGTCATTTCTGGGTGTAGTCTTGGCTGACCTGCTCATTTTTATTACCTAATCCTGCATCTTCTCATATTAGCTGAATGTGCCCAGCCCTGGAATGTGTGAGATCCACTGCTGTGTGATCAACATGTGGTCATCAAATAGTACTCTGAAAACCACCAGCCATGATGATTAGTTTCTTGCCCAGACTTCTGTGCTTTTCAAAAGCCTACGGGTTGCACTCTAAAAATGGAATTTAAAATGTGACGAGGCTAGGTCCAATAGCAGAAAGTGAAGAGAAATGAAATGGAATGTTTTCATCCTGGACTAGATAGGGTCAATGTATAGCTTCCCATTCCAAAGTACGCATGTTTCACAATCCTTGTTTTCTTTAAAGAATTACTTGTACAACTTTCACATTTTTGCAAAGAATCTAACTTAACTGGGTATGGTTTAATATTATTATTTTTATCTTTTAAAAATATTTATTTATTATTTTCATTATATATACATGGCAGAGAACACACCCAAGAGTGCTGGTGCCATGTGGGATTCCCTTGGAGCTTGAGTTACAAGTGGCTGTAAATCACCCAACCTGGGTGCTGAGAACCTAACTCGGGTCCTCTGGAAGACCAGCATGTGTTCTGAACCACTGAGCCATCTCTCCAGCTATACCTTTATTTGTCAAGAGAAGTTCTTCCAAAATGAAATTATCACAATGTTGGAGGATGAAAATGAGTTTAGCCTTTAGATAGAAGTAGGAGAAGAGCTGTGTCTCATTCCTTTTTGAGCCATGAGCTGCCTGATTTGAGACCCAAACCTCTTTAGTTTTCTTACCTTTAAAGTTTTCAAATGACGTTTTAATGTGTGTGTCTGTCTCTGTCTCTTTCTCTTTCTGTCTCTCTCTGTGTCTCTGTCTCTGTGTATGTGTCTTTGTCTGTCTCTCTCTATCTCTGTCTCTGTCTCTTTCTCTTTCTGTCTCTATGTGTGTGTCTGTCTCTGTCTCTGTCCTCTCTGTCTCTGTCTCTGTCTCTGTCTCTCTCTGTATGTGTGTGTGTGTGTGTGTGTGTGTGTGTGTGTGTGTGTGTGTGTGTGTGTGTTGTGTGCACTTGTGTAGCTTGCAGGATTCTGTTCTCTCCTTCCGTCCTGTGGGTCCCAAAGATTGAGCTCAGGTTCAATAACAGGTGGTCAGGCACCTTTACTGGCTGAACCATCTTGCCAGCCAGTTTTCTCATCTTTGATATTAGATGATCGTGTTCCCAGGCAATCTTTGAGGCTTGTACATAGCGTACTTTTATAGCTATGGTGAGCAACCTCCTGATTTTATTACCCATCTCATTGTCCTCCTACTATTATGATTACTAAGCTGTTAATGTGGCACTTCTGACACTGAACCTTGGTTCTGTCACTCAGTGCCCGATTTAACATGGGCAAATACAGACATGTGCCACATAACAATGTTATGGTCAATGAAGGACCATGTATATGATGGTGGCCCTGTGAGCTTTTAATGAAGCTAAACAATTCCTATTGCCTACTGATGTCGTAGTCTTTGTAATATTCTAGGATGATACTTGACCTTCTTGTTTGTGGTGATGTTAATGTGAGCGAACCTATGGCACAACCAGGTGTATAAAAGCATAATAGCACATGCACTATGCACCACACAGGATGCTTTATAATAGCAGAAGATCGTACTTCTCCTGTTTGTGTGTTCACTGTGTGAAAATAATAATTAATATTAATAATAAAAATAATAATGTTTTGTTTTGTTATTTTGAGACAGGGTCTCTCAGTGTAGCCCTGGCTGTCCTGAAACTCCACTATGTAGATCAAGCTGGCCTCCAATTTACAGAGATCCACCTCCACCTGCCTCTGGCTCCCAAGTGCTGGGACTAAAGGTGTGGGTCACCATGCTTGGCTACTGTAATTTTTCCCATTGGTTTAAAGCAATCTCTTTACTTATCAAAATGAAAAGGTTAATTTAAGAATAGCCTCAGGCAGGTCCTGCAGGAGTGATGTCAGAAGTCATTTATCATGGGAGATGACATGTGGCTCCATTAGTGCTACTGCCCTGAGGACCTTCCATAAGAACAGGATGGACAGGGCCAGGGATGGGGGAGGTGGGAGTTGGGGGGAAGTAAGGGTGGGGCCTGAGGGGATGGGCAGGACACAGTGATGTAGATGATACTGACTCTCATAGGCCTGGGTCAATGTGTGCTTCTGTCTTAGTTTTCTTTTTTAAACAGAAGAGTCTAAAAAGAAAAAAAATTAAAATAGAAAAAAAGCTTTTAGAATAAGGATATAAAATATATTTGTACAGTAGCTGTGCAGTATATTTTTTGCCATATAATATGTTTGTATTTTAACTTGTTACAAAAGTGCCAAAATAAAACAAATTAGAAGTTTACAAAGTAAAGAAGTTACAATAAGCTAAGGCTAATTATTAGTGAAAAAAACTAAAGGTAAATTTGGTGTAGCCCAAGGATACAGTGTTTATAAGGTCCACAGTGGTATAGAGAAGCACACCAGGCCTTCCCAGTCACTTACCTGTCTCCCATTGACCACAAGCAGCTCCCAACAGCCCCTCAGGGTCCATTCACAGTCAAGGCCCTATCCAGATCTACTGTTTCCATCTGTTGTACAGATTGTCCTGTGTCTTCTTAGGTGTTTATTTAGATACACCGCTGCTGCTGTGCTTCAGTTGCTTGTGGTATTCAGGACCGCAGCGCGTTGGACAGTAGCCCAGGAGTGTAGCAGGCTACAGCATCTGTTCTATGTTGCTCTCATCGTTGTGAAACTGCTTAATGACACCTTAAGCAACGCATGGCTGTACTGTCATTTCTCTGAGCTGAGGTAGTGTAGGCGGAAGTTTCTCTCCCACCTGCCTCTTCCCAAATACCCAACAGCTGCTTCCCAAATAATTGACTTTATTTAGAAGCAGCTGCAGAACGGGGCAGGCCAGAGAAACTCGGCTTCAAGGTAGATGTAGTAATGGCACCTGTCCTGTAGATTTGGGGCAAGACTGAATGAGCCAATGAGCTACGCTCAGTATTGTGCCTCTCCTGAGGTATGACATCAGTAGATATTTGCCATTACTGTGACAAATTGAGAGATGATAAAATTATCCAGAGATGTCGACTTACTGAAGTCATTTGCTCTGGATCATTTCTTGTTTTAAATCAGTCTCTTTTTCCTAGAGTGGTAGATTTGACCCTATTTGGCCTGCTTGACTGGATTCCCTACCTTAGTTTTCCTGTCTATGAGTAATAGACTCTACTCTATGTATTGCTATTGCAGCAAGCTTACCCCATTCCTCACATACAAACATCCTTCTAAGGGACTAAATGAGAAAGGCTGAGTTTGTTTACGACTCAGGCCGGCCCCATGCATCTGGCGAGGCTTTCCCCGGCACATTTGATCATTCTCATTACTACAGGAGCTCTGTGCACACCTCTGCGGTGTTGATTATTATCATTTTTATTTCTCTGTTGATACCTTTCTCCTGTAGCAGCTAGCACAGTAGACTGTGTATGGTGATCAAGAGACGTTTGATTAATCCAGGAATGTATGTGTGCAAACCAACAGTCAAAATGACATTGCTAACAAGGTGGGCATTTGAGCTAGAAATAAACTAGCCATTCTTTCAACAGTCCCATC
>CABHPR010154370.1:0-42040 GCA_902168415.1 Peromyscus melanophrys | reverse complement strand
TTCTGTGGGTCAGGGAGCACCCTGACCTTATTCCCTTTCTGTTCTGTAGTGGAGGAGCAGTGGCCGGCTCTACTCTTCATTTTCTGAGAGGGCTGGCCTCCTGAAGCAATTCCCATTTTCCCTACAGCAGAAACGTCTTCATCATCCCCACATTGGAAGTTTCATTATGGTAAATTATAACTTCTAATTGGTAACTCATCCTTTAATGTGCTAAAACATCCTTGACCCCAAGAATTCTGTGTATGCTGTGTCCCTGAACTTTCATTCCTAAGTCATACATTGGCTCCCATTTATATTTACTTCATTGTACTCAGTTTTAAATGTGTGTGTGTGTGTGTGTGTGTGTGTGTGTGTGTGTGTGTGTGCGCGCTCATATGTGTGTACGGGTGCCCTTGTGTAGATGGTTGTATGGGCATGTGTGTGTTCACATAGAAGCCATAAGTTGATGTCTGATGTTTTCCTCCATAGCGTTCCACCTTTTGGGCTGAGACAGATCTGCACTGATATCAGAGCTCACTGGTAGGGATAACAAGCTTGCCCTAGGCATCCCCCTTTTCTCTAAATTACACTGGGATGACCACCAAAGCCACTCAGTTTCTACATAGGTTCTGGGGGTCAGGACACTGGTCTCTATACTGCAGCAAGTACTTTCCCCACCAAGCTAACTCTCCTGTCCCAATTTTCTTTCATTTTAATTAATTTTTTTTGTTGTTTGGTTAAAATCAGGTTGGACTAGCCTTACTGTATAATATTGTCTTCATCAGAAATTTGTAGTTCATAAAAAAGCAAAATACCAATATGGAGGAAAAGATAGGAACTGGATATGGAGATGAGGGGAAAGGTATCCAAACCCCAAACTATGATGACCCTTACTCCACAAAGAGAAAAATAAATAGACTGATACTTAGAGAAGAATAACTTAGAAAACGCATCAGAAATTGTCATAGAGCTACCAAGTCTGTGAGGCTTCTAAATTCCCACCAAGAGAAAGAAAGAGACGATTGTAAGAAGACAGTTTATCTGAAGTTGAGGTAGCTAGTGTTTATAGAGCTTTGGGGGCGGGGGTGGGGTGGGATTGAGTGTCCCAAAACAGTAGCCTGGGCTTTAGGTCACACAGGGAGACCTAGACCTATTGGAGGTGGTAATGAATGTATTTAAACACAAATGAAGAAAAGGTATCAACTAAGATAATGTAAATTTGTCTCCTTCATACAGAAAATCATAAATAAGCTTACAGAAGTGATAAGACACAAAGCCATCCAAAGTATTTCTCTTTATAATAAACAAAGCGAAGATCTTCCAAAAGAAATGCAATGTGTAGAGATGTTTCTGAGATAGTCTGTTAAAATGATAAAATTTCTTAGATTGGTATTCAAGTATTAAACCATCATTACAGTACATTATTCACTAATTAACTAATTCCATCATCACAGTATATTACTTGTTTTACAGAGCCTTGAATTTCACTTACTGAATTTTAAACATTAATTTCAGCTAGGATTCTGGGAGTTTTTGATGCCATATCTTGTTTCTTTGCCTGATTTGAGCACCATGGTAAAGCCTCATGGGCCTACTTGAAAAATCTCAAGTAGGTAATTATCAGTTACCATCAAATTAATCTATAGAATGAATATAACCCATAATACCAGAAAGGATTTTAAAAAGAATTTGACAAACTGCTTCTGAATTTTACATGTAAAGTCACTAGATGGAGAATAACAAATAAGTTTAAACAATAAAATAAATTAAAGCTAAATATTTCAGTCTAAGACCAAGAAGAGAGGAACTGAAATCAAATATTGTCAATAATGCCACTTTAAATTTATTTTAATTGACCATAAAATGCAAAAATTGTACATATAAATAGGACACTATGTGATTCTTCAATGCATTATACAGTACTTAATATTTAAATCAGGTAGCACACATTATTCCTTGATTGACACTTTGGAGTGAGGGGAAATCCTCCAGTCTCTGTCACTAACACTGTCTTAATAAATGTAGTTTCCAAGCAAAAATGAGAGCAAATAGTGAAAGTTTTAAATGTTTCTTTCCTCCCCTTCGATTTTTTTTTTCTGGATTTCCCAACATTTTGCTTAGATGTTTTGCTTTGGGATTTTTTGTCAACACCGTTTTAAAAGAGTCTAGAACTATTAATATTTACTAAATTTAGAAGGCCAATTGCCAAGAACTGCCATGTTAAAAGAATATTGAATCTATTAATCATGCACAGGGATATATATCTCCATTTTCTCTGATCTTCATTTACAGATAATGATGCAAGAGGCTTAACTAGATGTTCAGCATATAGATTTCCTCTGTGCACTACAAGAATAGAGTGGCAAAATCAAGAAAGGTTTATTCAAGCAATATAAGAAGAATCCATCAGGAGACACTCACCATAAATCTTTCTACCAACATACGTAAGTGTAAAAGTAAATACGATTACATCAGTAACTGCTTTAGAGGCTTTTAATAGATGGCAAGTCATTCTGAATCAACACTATTAAGATAGCTGGGATTACAGTCTTTATGTATGAGAAAGACTATCTGATACCTAAGATAAATAACGTGGGAATATGTGTTCAAATGTTTATTTGAAATGCATTTACAAAAAGATTAGCAGCTAAAGGGGCACTTCCTGGCATAATTATTATTCAGTACTATTTGGGATTCTTTAGCAAAGTTTAGTGAAAAGAGAGAAATTCAGAAGGAGAAGTAAATGTCATCAGAGAGAAGTGTTCTCTGATCAAACTGAAACTGGATTGAAAATGCTTGGATAGAAAATCTGTTAGAATCATTCAGTTAAGCTGTTTAGTTGCAAAACGAGGGAATAATGACCCAATTGTTCTATTCTCCCAAAGCAGCAAATGCTAAAAATGGATGGGAGAACAATGATTTCTTTTATCTTCATTCCCTTTATCTTGTGATTTAGGAATAAACTAGGTAATTATGACAAAGAAACTGGTTAAAATATGCCAAGCAATGAATCTCCACTCGCGAGTCGCTAGTGGCTGGCCTGGGTTCTGAGAAATGCATCCTTAGGCAATTCTGTTGTGCAACACCCTGAACTACACGTAAGGAAACGTAGATGTCACAACATACTGCACACCTAGGCTACATGACAGCCCACTGTTTCCACGCCACAGACTTGTACATCATGGCAACATTATATCATGATGGTATTTACATCTATAAACATGTGGGTGTTTTAAAATTCAGTACCTACTGAGTTGAGAGAATGGGGAGGAGTGTGAGTGTATGGGGGTTGAAATCTGGGATTAATAGGTACTCTGAATTTCTGAATTGCTGATAAATTATGTGCCCAGGCAATTAGATCCTAGGGAGGCTGAAAAACAAAACAAAACAAATAATACAAAACAAAACCCCTCAAAATCTAAGTACTCTTTCAAACTTTCTGTCTCTGGATTTTTTTTTCTTTATTCAGACAGCAAAGATGAAAAGTACTGGATGTCTGAGCTGTACAGCACATGGAACAAGATTTCAGGGGCCAGAAGGGGAGGAGGAGGAACTATGTACTGAGCTCTTACCAGAGGAAGGTCAGACAAGTTTACTGCAGATTACTACAGCAGAAAGTAGAAACCTCAAGACAAACAGGACAAACACACAGTGAGAGGAAATACAATACCTTACACACAATCATCACTTCCAAACAAAACTTATCAATAATAAAAGACAAAAACAGAATTGTGGATTATACTCTCAAAAAGAAAAACCACCACGTGATTTGGGGAAAAAAATACACTCATGATGAATAAAAAGTAAACAAAACAGCGGTATTTTAACTGATGAAATGATATCATAAAAGAGAAACGGGTAGAAATTCCAGATTTTAAGAGTACAATTTGCAGCCAGATGATGGTGTTGCATGCCTTTCGGATCTCTGAGTTCAAGGTTAGCCTGGTCTACAGGGAGAGTTTGAGGACATCCAGGGATATACCGAAAAACTCTGTCTCAAAAACCAACAAAACGAAACAAACAAACAGGACAATTTGCAAAAGGAAAGCTTTACTAAACAGACTCAGCAGTTCTGAGATCTTAGTAAAAGGAACCTGTGAAGTTGAAGAGAGTTCAATAGCAACAACTCAGGTCAGCACGGAAGAGGAAAGAAAGAGATGAAATGGGATGATCTGCTCAGGCTCACGGCTATAGTCACTAACCATGGCTGCACCACAAAATCACAGTGGCAACTCTTAAGAAACATAGCCAAGGGATGGAGCCATGACTGAGCCAGTGAGAGTACCCACAACACAAGCATAAGGAGCTGAGTTCAGGGCTCCAGCATCCATGAAAAAGTCAAGGGTTGCTGTGTGCACACATAAACCCAGAGCTACTTGGTAGGGCAGAAATGTGATTACTGGGCCTTTCTGGTCATTTGCCCAGCTAGAAGTTCCCCGGGGATCCTGTGTCAAGGGACTATGACAGAGAGTGACTCAGTAGGACAAGAAGTAAACTAACAGACAAGGAAGATAAAGCCCAGTGACACAAAAAAAGAATGTGCAAAGGGACTAACACTCTAATCAAAAGATTATTCAATTGGATTTTAATAAGCAAATATATGTACTGTCCATAATAGATGTACTAAAACTCAAAGGTAGTAGAAAATATAAAAAGGAGAAAAAAAACCCATACCACTGGACCAGTGAAACTAGGAGACCTGAGAAGGTTCTACTAATATAGCAAAATAAATCTTTTAAAAAGTCTTACTGCTAATGAAATAGACACTCCATAGTACAAGAATCAACATAAAGCATGTTTAAGTTATAAAAGTATATACAACTATTAGAAATCTAAAAATAGAAGAAAAACTAACAGAAATGTCATTATCAAATACCTTGATACTTAGCAAAGTATCGCTTCCTATTTCAACATCTCTGTTCCTGTAACATAAGTCCCCATTAGGTCAAAAATGATGAGAACATAGAAAGCCTGAAAACACCATCCAATTGTTCTCACCTGTACCCATCAAATATAAACAAAGGAAAAGTACTATGCTTTTCAACTGCCCACAGAACACTCACCAATGTAAATCAAATGCTATGCCAAAGAAGATGTCTTGTTAAGTTAAATTAATTAAATTCATATAGCGTATGTTCAGCAAATCAAGAGAATTAATTTAAAACTTGATATCAAAATAAATATAGGCTCTCTACAAATTTGCAGATGGTTTACAAACGTACATTTTCTAAGTATTCAAGGTGTGAAAGATTTCACAAGGAAAATTAGGAAATACGTGTAGCAGAATAAAAACGAAAGTGTAACCTCTAAACTTGTGAAATGTAGCTGAATTCATTCTTATTGGAATACTTAGTGTCATATGTTTGTGATATAAGATAAGACCAACAAAAATCAAAGATCTAAACATCTAACTTATGAAGCCACTGAAAAATTAGTAGAGAAAGTAGAAGGAAAAGTTTTATTCAAAGAAAATGCAATAGAAGTGGGATAAGTAATTGAGAAAACCATTGAGATGGGAAGCCAGATTTGAAGGCTTACATACATAATATGTGATCTCTATTCTATGAAACTCTAGAAACACAAAGCTATAAACACACTATTCAGATTTGAAGGCTTATATATTATACGATCTCTATTCTATGAAACTCTAGAAACACAAAACTATAAGCACACTGTTGAGATCAGTGGTTGTCTTATGTCTGAGATGAGGCAGAAAATGATTGAGTGAATATTTTGCCTTTAAAAAAAGGGCCGGTGTTTTGTGGGTATGCATTTTCAGAAGGCTTCATGTTCACAAGAGCCTTGAGCTTTTTAAAATGCCTGCTGTCACTCTCTGGAAATGCTTGCTCATGTTTAGTAATATGTAACACAACAATATTTTTAAAAAGACATATTCATTTCACTGGTTTCTGAGAACTATGTTCACCAATCTCAGACTATTTTTTCAATGATTTCATGGCTGCATCTATTTACCAAACTCATGAAAGTAGGCTTTTCTGAAAAGCGGTTTGAAGGTTTGAGAGACAGCTCGGTGGTTAAGAGTGCTTGCTGTTCTTGCAGAGGACCTGGGTTCAGTTTCCAACACCCACATAGCAACTCATAACCACCTGTGACTCCAGTTTGGGGGATCTAACATGCTCTCCTGGCCTCCCTAGGCTCTGCACTCACACGGTGGGCATGCATATATGCAGACAAAACACTCATGCACATGCAGCAAATAAATAAGCATTTTTAACAGTGGGTGTATTGTTTAAGTTGCATATAAATGAAAATTTAATAGCTAAAAAGGAATATAAGCAGTGGTAATATCTACTTTTCCACTCACCACCATTCCTACAAAGCTTGTACACAAAGAACTTCCATATATACTACCAGAAAATGAATGAATGGATGAATAAATGAATGTGATCCAGAAGGATGTCTGAAAAGATGTATAAAAACCAATATTACTTAAGTGTTTTATTCCCAAAGCTCCGTGCTTTTCACTGCAGTTCATAAAAATAAAATAATATTTTTCAAATTGAGAGTGGTACAGGGGACTTTAGGTGGTTGAACAGATATACCGAGCCTCCCCGTTTCCTCAGCACAAAAGAAACAGATGAGTACATGGATCATCAGGTGAGTAACCATGGGAGAATGCAGCAAATAAAGAAGAGGCTGGACCCTAGGCATATTCAGAGATTAGAGGCAGCAGCATGTTGTGAGAAACAAAAGAAGCACTTTGTGTAAAATTAATTCAGAAGGATCAAAGATCTAAGTGTAAGACTTAAAATGAGACCCCTAGAGGGAATGTGGTGATTTGAATGAGAATAGGCCCCCATAAGCTCATACTTGAGTTCTTGGTCCCTTGTTGGTAGACTGTTTAGTAAGGATAAGTATGTGTGGCCTTGTTAGACAAGGTGTGTCTCTGCTGGTGGCTTTGAGGTCTCAAAAGCCTATGTCAGACCCAGTCTTTCTGTCTACTGTATTCTTATGACCAGATGTGAGCTCTCAGCTACTGCTCCAGCACTGTGCCTGCTTGTCTGCTGTCTCACTCCCCACCATGAAGGCCACAGACTCATTCTCTGAAACTGGAAGCAAGTCCCCAATTAAGTGCTTTCTTTCTTAAGCTGCTTTGGTCATGGTATCTCTTCACAGCAATAGAACAGTGACTAAGATGGGGAACCATAGAGAAAACACTTCAAGTCATTGGCATGGAAGATGAACTGCTCACTAGGAAACCAAACTACACGAAGCAAAGCAAAAATGGACAAATTAGGTTACATCAAAGTTAAAAAGCTTCTGCATTACAGAGGAAACACAGTAGAATGGAGGAAAAACTATAGAGTGGAAGGAAATATTTGCCAACTATTCATCAGACAAAATGTTCTATGTTATCAGACAGAATATATATGGAGTTCAAAACCTGAACTGCAGAAAAACAAGCATTATAATTAAAATTAGGTAAATAAGTCGAGTAGATGCTACTGAAAAGAAACCTACAAAGTCCACAAACATATGACAAAGTTTTCACTATCTTTACACATGGGATAACACAAATCAAAAAGACAGATAAGATCTTACTACAATTACAATGGCTATTATAAAGAAAATAACAAATGCTGGCTAGGTTGTGGAGTAAAAAGAACTATGGTGGGGCCATAATTGATATATCCATATGGGAAACTGAATGGAGAGTACTCAAAATATAAAAAATAGAAATGCCATCTGATTCAGCAATCCTACTTCTTGGTACATATCCAAGAAATTGGAATTAGGACGTTGGAGAGATTCTTGTGCTCCAGCATTCAGTGTAGCATGGCCACAACAGCTAAGACATAGAATTAGCCTAAGTTTTCAGTGATGGATGAATGAATAAAGAAAGTGCAATATACAAATTAATATATATTATAATATAAAAGGTAACATAATGTAGCAAACATATTACACTGTGTATTACATTAGAAGTGTGTGTACACACACACACACACACACACACACACACACACACACACACACCATTACGCTTCCTTAAATAAGCTAGGGACATAAAGATAAATTTAAAATATCACACAATCTTACTTACATATGGAATATGGAATCCAAAATTAAGATGAACTTGTGGCAAAAAGAAGAGTGGTTGCCAGAAACTGGGGATTACTAGGAACTGGGTAAAATAAACAGTTTTTAGTTGCATAACAGACAAAGTTCATGAGCACTAGTGTTTGTCATTTTGACCATTGTATAGTCATTGTGGAAACCACACTGAGTGAAAAGACATTACATCTCAAAATTGCTTAACAAGTACATTCTAAGTATTCTTACCATGAAAACATAAGTGAGGTGATACATTTGTCAACTGGCTTGATTTAATCACACTCTAATGTGGTAATAATATGGTGTACACCATAAATGCATACAGTTTTCATCAGTTAAGACTCTTAGGTTACAAACAAGAAAAGAATTGACGTAATTGCCATTATTGGTAGTGGTTCAGTGAGCAAAGCTACTGTAAGATTTTATCTGCAATGTTGCCTGGGCAGACTAACGGGTACACAGAATGGTTTTTAATCATTAAGAGTTTTGCTGTAGAGAAAACTGGTAGCCTTGGGTGGCAACTAGAGTAGAACAGAAACTCGAACATCAGCCGTCTGTAGAAAATCTGGTGTAAGAAGTCACAGCCGTACTTCGGTATAAGCACAGGGCACCGGTAGGAGCAATGAAAACTGCTGCTAAGCTGAAGAGTGTGTGAGTCAGAGTTCAGATTGTCTCAGGGTATGCACAAGTAGTGCCTGGGCATCAGCCTAAGCAGCTTGTTTCGGGGGGGTGTGCACAAGTATTGCCTGGGCATCAGCCTAAGCAGCAAGGGCGTTTGACATAGTGCTGCACAATCTCTATTTCCTGCCTTTCTGAAGGCTCAGTCTCCTAGCATCGTCTCCTCATGGAAATTTACAATTCACCAAATGTCTCATCTCTCGTTTTAATGCACACTCAGAATAATGAAATTCAAAGACGAATGTCTGAAACAATATGCCTTACCTGTCTGCCTTGGCCCAGCTTCCTCTAAAAAGCGGAGGAATGATGCCAAAAGAACATGACTTTCTCATCCCATTGGGATTGGATTCCTTTGGGAAGACAGTTGGAGAGTAAAACTGGGTGCCATCAAATCCTCTGAAGCCTTTAATTAAAAGCCCGATGATTCCTTTCCTCCTTCTAAGTGTGTTTCTGAATTCATTGTGAATGGAGATTTATTCAAAACCAGATTCTGTTATGTCTCATGGACTGAGGCTAACTCTGCTCTCTTCTCTTCCACCCAGAAGCTATAGTTTGGCAGAGGAGGAAAAGCTTATTTCCAACTAATGAAAAATAGTAAGTTTAATTCTGTAGTAAGACAAAGTTTTGGGTTGATTTCTATGGAGGATGAACAGAAATCCATTCTTTGGACAAAATTATGAAGAAAATTTTGTTCTCAATTGTAGCCAAGCCAAGCATCTCCCAGCAGGAAGCCACTGGACACTAAAGAACAGCATGCTGTTAGCTAAAAATCAGGATGCTATTTGAAAACATACAACTTTTACTTAATATGCTTACTTACTTTGTTGAATTCTGGTGTTTTTCTCATGTGAGTCAAACAATTAAAAACACCGGTTATTTTCTGTTTTTTAACCTCTTCGTGTAGAATTATGTGCTTTTCATTTTAAAATAATAATATTTGTCACTGAAATGTATCAATTGAGACAAATAAGAAAATTAAAATGTACATGAAGTGCAATCCGAGCTATTCTTACCAGTACAAATTTGATGTGTATTTTCAGTTCTTTCTATGAATATAGTAATAGCTGTTAAAAAATAAAAACACATATATAAGCAGCATATTTCCAACTCTTCCATATTATTGGAAAAGTTGTTTGCAAGAGATGTGTTACAGACACAATGTATTCCTGATAAACTCCAAATTCTGTGAAAAATTAGTGAAGTGGTGTTCTTTTTAAGCAACTGAGAATCTACAAGAATAAAAGTATCTCGGATAGGGGTGAATGTAGCACACATTTGGAAGCTGAAAGCAGATGAGTGAGTAGTAACTGAACTAGCAGATATGAGAAAGCTGCTGGGCAGTGGTACCCAGAGAGGTATAAAGATGAACAATGCCAACTACATCCAAATACTTGTAAACTGGGAACTAATGGTGGGTGTGACTCAGTCTGCCACACCCCTTGCTCATCCTCCACACAAGGAAGCCTCTTCTCTTTCTAAGGTTGTGCCCTGAGGATAATTGAGACTGTCTCTGCAGTAGGGCACCAGGGGAACAGCACACACTGTTGGAAAATTGGATTTGTGAAATGAAACCTTTAGGCTTCCAACTTTCCTTTCCTAGCAAGATCGTACACACAGGCATAAACCTTTCAGATATCAGATTTAAAATATGATTCTCTAGAAAATTGAACAATAAGGGGAAATGTAACTGTATTCATAATAGTGTTGCCTACAAAAGGCCAGGCAGCTCACACAGCTGCTAAGCCAGGGGAAAGAAATCCCATTATATCCAAAGCTGTGGTCAGCATTTCGCCTACTCTTACAGGTAAGTGGGAAAAAAATCATCTGAAGAAATTACCTGAGAAAGAAAGTCATATATGAAAGAAAAGATGATTTAGGAGAATCATATGCCAAAGGAAAAGTTTTCCTTTCTTGAGGATTCGTTTCAAAAAGTGTTAACCCTGAGAAAGGACTCATGAAAAGAAGAATGGCCACTTTGGTGCATTGATTAATGCACTGAGTCCCCAGACTCTTGCCTGTTCCCTTTCTCAAATGCAGAATCCTGAAAGCTCATCCCCCAAACCCTAAAAGTGTGTTTTTTCCCTACAAAGGGCCCATTTCACAGTTAATAAACAATTCTATGTTATTTTTGCCTCCCGTACATTCATTATCCCATAAGTGATTTTTTTTTAAGCTGGTGCTCGGGCCTTACTCTATAATACAATCAAATTTCATGGTCTGCATTTTGTACTTGTCTTTTTTTTTTTTTTTTACTAACTACAGAATAACCTTTTTGTATATTTTGTCCTCATTATATTTAGTGTGGTAATTTGAATGAGTGTCCCCCGTTGTTTCAGGTATTTGAACACTTGGTCCCCAATAGGTGGCACTGTTTGAGGAGGTTTAAGTAGTAGTGCCCTATTGGGGAAAGTATGTCCCTGGGGACCACTTTGAGAGTAAAAGGCTTCACCTGCTTTTATTTTGCTCTCCCTGCTTCTTGCTTACAGCTAAGAGGTGAGTTCCCAGCTTCCGACTGCAGCCTCCATGCCAGGCCTGCCACTTGCTGCCACCACACTTGGTTTTCCACAGGGGTGCTGAGGATGAAACGCCCTCAGGTCCTCATGTATATGTAACAGGGACTATATCAACCAATCTATTGCTCAGGCACCAGTAAAACCACCTTAAACTGTACTCTTTAATATTTATCAAAACAATTTCAAATCAATAGCGTTAAATTTTTCTTTTAAAAAATAACAACAACATGTTAAAAGGCATTGTGGTACTTGCTTTTAATTCTAACACTTAGGGCAGAGTTAGATGGATCACTGTCAGTTCAAGGCCAGCTTGGTCTACATCACAAGTTCCTTCCATGCCAGCCAGGACTACGAAGGTAAAATTGTCTCAAAACAATAAACAAACAAACAAAAGCTCATGTAGCAGATCTAGGCAGCACATAATCTATCTGGAAAATTAGTACTCCTTAGTTTTTAGTAAACTTGAAATGAGAAAAATAAACAAAAGACCCAAAAAAATAACAAATATGCACAGGCATATAAAAAAGCTCTCAAAGAAACAGCAAATAACAATTTCTCACTAGTCCCAAACTGTAAAACTCCTTGATATTTCTTTTACCTTAAATATATGATTTTATAATGTTTAGCATATTTTTCTTGCTATTATCAACTTAAATTGGAGGACAAAAAGACTCTTGGCTTTCATTGTCTTTTTAATTTTTTTTCCTTTTCAGATTTATTCATTTTTTATTATTTTAGGCATAGGGATGTTTTCCATGTATGTATACAACCATCATGAGTGTGCCACAGTGGTCAGAAGAGGGTGTTGAATCCTCTGAAACTGGAGTTACAGCCGGTTGGTTGTGAGCCGCTGTGTGGGTGGGGAATTGAACCCAGGCCCTCTGCCAGAGCAGCAACCAGTGTTCTTATCTGCTGAACCAATCTCCAGTCCCTGCCCCTGGTTGTCTTGATTTTTCTTTTTGTTGAAGTCTTTTCATGGCTAATGTACACAGAGAGACCCCAGATTTCTGAAGTTGCAGGCCACCCACTCATAAGCACCTCCTTCCACATAGCATTGAGTTTGACACATTATGACTGTGCCAGTAATTTCTATTTTCTAGTAGGCAGCCCTGGTAGAAACTCTATTTTGCAAGGATAACCTAATCACAACCTCCTTTCCAATCATTTATAAGAAATTGATCTATTTAGGCTCTCTATTTCTACCAAGATCAATTTTGGTAAATGACATTTTCTCAGGAGAGTGTTCATATCATATATATATATATATATATATATACATATAATGTTCATGTGCAGCTAAACCTACAGCTCCTGTGCCTGTGATGACCTCATCTCCCTTTTGCCAATAGTCAATTGTAGCATGAATCTTAAAAGTTCTTATTAATAAAATCAAACCTGAGGCCAGTTATTGGGGTGAACACTGGAAGGTCAGAGAGACAGAATAAGCCACAGCTACCTCACCTTGCCGGATCCTCAGCTGGTCTTGTTTCCTCAGACTGGATGCCCCGAGCCCTCATCCAGAATGGGTCTCAGCTGAACTGCTGCTAGAAGCCTGAAAGCTTAACCAGCCACATGCTTCTCCAGGCCAAAGGCTTCTCCAGGCCAAAGGCCTCTCCAGGGCAAATGCCTCTAGTTTCTGGTCCTCACGCTTTATATACCTTTCTGCTTTCTACCACCACTCCCTGGGATTAAAGGTGTGGCTTTCTGGGATTAAAGGTGTGTATCACCGTGCCTGGCCGTTTCCAATGTGGCCTTGAACTCACAGAGATCCAGAGGGATTTCTGTCTCTGGAATGCTAGGATTAAAGGCGTATGCTACCACTGCCTAACCTCTATGTTTAATATTGTGGCTGTCCTGTTCTCTGACCCCAGATAAGTTTATTAGCATACACAATATTTTGGGGAACACAATACCCCCACAGTCAATAGTTTTGAAACTTTTTCTTTTTGCTCATCATACTGGCTGGGATATAAATAGAGGAACAATACCTGAAGGTCTCTATGCTCATCGATATTCTGTGCACTAGGAAGAGAAGAAACACGAGCAACCCACAGGATTTACCGGGTGAGGAAGAATTCTCTAGATTAAAAACATGTGATTCCCATGGCACAGCTCAGAATATGTTCACAGAAATTCACTCTTTTCATATTCATCTATGGGACATGACAACGTGAGGAGAAAACACGTAGCCTATCAACAATTGAACAGAAATAAATAATTGTGAATTGAGGAATTCACTGCCAAAAAAGGCCAACTGCCAAGTGCAAAAAGCATTATGGACTCACTCCTTTTGTCCTTGAAGAAGAAATTCTGTGCTCATATGTGTTCTCGAAACAAACATAGTACAATAAATATTAATAATGTTGGGCTAGCTAGACAGACTACATATGTCTGCACTTTTGGGTCTGCGCCTAAGGTCCATGAATTTCAAAAATTAGTACTTTCTCCAGTCATTTCTGTTGTTTGTATTTTGATTCTTGTAACTCCCTTATAGATGACATTAATGGTGAAGAACAGGTGACTCCAGCCTCCTTCAGGCTCTGAAGGTATGTAAATCCTGGACACAGTCTAGACCCAGGACACTGGGATAAGAAAGACAAGACAGAGAGTCAGAGGGAGGTGGGGAGGGAGAGGGCATGGACTCAGTCAACCCTCCAGGTTGGGTGCGGCAATGGAGACCAACACAAACACAGAAGAAATCAAAGAAATGTAAAAGAATACTTTGTAAAACTTGGGGAGAACTAATGTAAAAACTAAACAAGGGTTATTTTATCGACAAAATACATATTTCTAAAACGGACTCCAAGTGAAGTAAGAAAATAGAAGTATATCAATACCACAAGAGATTTGTAAGTTCTCTGTAGATGTTTGTCAGGTAAGGAATCGTAAATAAAAGGCACCATAGCTCAGCCCCAGAAGGCAGGTGATGAGCAGGTAACGCTAGTAAGAGCAGAATTCAAAAAAAGATGGCAGTACGTCAACTAACGTTAAAGGAATACCATGTTTTAGATTAAAACTTGCTAAAGTTGGTATAAGTTATTTTTCATCATCAAATATATGTGATTTCATTCTAATTACAGAAAAATCGAAATCACAAGCCAATCATTAGGTACTGCATGCTCTAGGGATCAGAGAAAGGTTCAGTTTCAAAGTATTAAAAAAGTGTAGCTCTGAGATAAAAATTATTTTGTCAGTAAAGTTCAAAATGAATTTTAAGGGTTTAGTAATCTTTCCTTAAGTGTGTGTGTGTGTGTGTGTGTGTGTGTGTGTGTGTGTGTGTGTGTGTGTGTATTAGGTTTGTTGGTTTGTCCCATAAAAGCATTTTATTGGACTGGTTTGTTTATGTATTTTAATCAACCTGAGAATCTCAATCTACTGATTCCCCAGCTCATTCTTTTATATTCATTGGATTTAACCACTGCGTAGACTGTCTTGTATCTTACGTAACCCAATTTATTTCCCTATTCATCTTCTCTAGCAAGTACATTATATTTTTATTATTTTAAATATTATACAATCCCTACCTTTGCTGTGGACTTAATGTTGATTCCCCACAGTTCATTTAATGAAGCCCTAACCCGTAAGGTGACTGTGCTTGAAGGTAGAATTTTTGAATGATTACGGTGAAATGAAGACGTAACGAGTGGACCTCAGTGACAGAACTAATGGTCTTATAAGAAAAGGAAGATATTCATTCTCTCTCCTTCCCTCTCCCTCCCATCTCCCTCCCCCCTCCCCTCCTTTCTCTCCCATTCCCTTCTCTGTATTCTGTGTCCTCTCTACTGCCCTCTACCCAGCCCTATCAAGGAACATTCACCCAGGTGCGTAAGCTCGCAGGAGAGAACAGCCATCAACAAGATGTGCTGAGATGGGAGTGCTGGCATGCTGACCTGGGACTTCCAGTCTCTAGAACTATGAGAAGATCAATGCCCATCAACGAAGCCACCCATCCTGTCCTTTTGTTTTAGGACCTCAAGTTGACTACTACGAAGTGTTTCCCCCACAATCATACACTACACTTGGGAGAAGGAGCTGGGATGAAACGGTTATAAAATATTCACAACCAATTTCTTTAGAATTTTCTGCTTCTGTAGCTTGTTTTCAACCACTGGCTTTCTGCCAAGTTCTAGTGCAGTGATCCTGAAATAGCGCCTGGTATTTTTGTGTTTCACTTGACCTCAGGCTGTTGTGTTTCCTCCATCATCTACGTTATGATGCCAGGCTTACGACGAACTGTGTGTGTTTGAGGCAAGATAGGAGGTGGCACATCACGGAGATGCTCTTTCTCCTGGGCTAGGAGCCAGACTTCAGAACAAGCCAAGAAACGCTTGAGTACACGTGACTCCTGCCATCACCCAGTTATTAAGACGTTACTGATCTCTGTGTTTCCACAAACCCGCAATCAGAAGGTTTTCTTGTGTTAGTTTTGGTAGTACAATCGTTTCTCTGTGTGCTGCAGAAAATGTAAAACATCTTGTAATTTTATCGCCTTTCTAACATGGAGTTCAGAGAAACTCATCACCGGGTCACAGGCAGAAGGTGCCAGTGCCTAGGTCTATTTCGGGACCCATACCTTGTAATGGACTTCACCCTCCCCCCTCCCAAATGAGTTTACAGCCGCCAGAAACTGACAGGTCAACCCTGGGAATTTTTCTAAATAAGGGAGAGGAAGACCAGCCCAAGGAACTTTCTTGTTTCCATCTGGTGTGAGAAACTTTGAATGTATAAATACATTTATAAATAGTTTGTTTTCTATCTGTCTATACACATACTATACATAGTCTTATTTCATTACTTTTAAATTCTGTCTCAGAAAAACTAACTGGAAAGCCACACTGTACACATGCAAACACTCTGCAAATAAAGTATTTTCAATAAAATTGTATTTGTGATGTTTCCAATGACATGAAGACTATCTTTGCCTTTAGCATTTCTTTTAACTAAAACTGCTCTTCTTATTGTAACTACTGTGTCTTCTTCACACTACTTTCCCTCTCTATGAAAATGGGCCACTGGATGAAAAATGATAATAGAATACCAATTTTTTTAAAAGCATTTTGGTGGGGCTTATCTTGTTTTTCATGAAAGAATTATAGTCATTATGAGTATTATGAACATCGTTTTCAGATTTGTGTCCGAAAAGTAAAACAGTTAGAAAGGTCTCTTTGTTTCTAGATGTTAGAAAGTCACCACTCTCCTGTGTGGTTTGTGCATCTTTTTAAAAAGAAAAAAAAATTGAGAACTGTGTTGAGAGTGTTCATACCCTCTAAACCCAGTAGATTTCTCTGTCTGTCTCACTAAATACAAACTTAATGTAATCAACATTTATTTTAATCCAATATTTGGTTTCATACCAAGTGATATCTGTCAGCTGAAGAATTTCTCACACAGTCCTACAAGACTCCTGAGTTCCCCTTATCAGACACCAGGTCACAGGGGCACTCGAGGAGCTCTGGCCACCTCTATCCCATCCAAACAGAGGTTTAAATGGACAGAAATATCCAAGGTGAATAAGTAATGGCACCAGGGAAGCCATTATTTTCCTTCTTTCCTAAGATTACAGTGTCAGAGCTTTGTTTGGAAGCATGAAGCCAGGGTTTACAGAAAGCTCATGATACTTATATTCACTGCAATCTAGCCATGTGAGTTTCCTCCATGAACACTCAGGCATATGTGAGGCATGACTGACCTTAGACTCTCGGAATTCACTAGTAAGAGGGAACTGTTTCTAAAGTAAGTCCTTACAGAGCTGACATGTGTCTCAGTTAGTGTTCTACTCCTGTGAGAAGACACCATGGCCAAGGCTACTTTAAAAAGAAAGAGTTTATTGGGGACTTGCTTACAAGTTCAGAGGATGATTCCATGACCATCATACTGAGGAGCATGGTGGCAGGCAGGGATGGCACTGGAGCAGTAGCTAAGAGCTTGCATCTTGAAACAACTACTACAAAGCCAAGAGAGGAAGAGCTAACTGGGAATGGCAATAACATGGGCTTTTGAAACCTAACCCCACATCCCAGTGACACACCTCCTCCAACAAAGCCATGTCTCCCAATCCTTCCTAAACAGTTTCACCAACTAGAGACAAAACATTCAAATATATGAACCTATACAGGCCTTTGTCATTCAAACCACCACAATGTGACAGCTTCCTCATGGCAACATTGGTGATGGCGGATTAATGGCAAAGTTTCATCCAACTGTATATTTCTGAAAGAGGTCTGAAATAAAGAATTACTGACTTAACTTGTGACTTTATGGAAACTTCATAATTTTCTTCCTTTCCCAGTTTATTAGAAAAGAAACTTTTTGAACTGTTAGATGGTTATCAATTCAGAAAAGAAGAGATGGGCTTGGTTGCAATTTATGCCCCACAGATAGAGAAGAAAGTGTACAGTTGCTAGAGAAATGCTAAATATTCCACGAAATGAAAGACAGACTCCCATATATAGGAAATGCAGAAATGGCTTGGATAGAGTTTGTCTCATTTAAACAGTGACATGAATAATTGGTATGAAGAAGTTGATATACTCAATATTAATTAATATTTGTGTGTATGTGAACATGTCAATACAATACTCAATCTCCCTTGTGAATTTCAACAAGGTAACTATGTATACAGTCATCATATTTGCTATTTGCGTTAGGGGCATAACTTCCTAATGCGCAAAAATAGTGATAGTAAAAGATAAAAATTAAGTTGATAAAGTGGTTAAATTAACATAATTATTTTACTTCTTAAAAGAGGTGTTAATTGGTGAAGCTAGTTACAGAGTAAGTAGGTAGACTGAATTTCATGCTGGAACTCAAGCATGCAGAAACACTAAGTGCTGTGTAATGTATCAGTTCATTTACACCAAGCATAGACTGCTCCTTATATTAGTATCCACATACCCCCATATTAGTGCATCTCTCAACCCTCATCAGAGAAGCTTCTTTTTGTGTTAGATGATGACTAATATAGAGATCCACAGCTGGTCAACACACAGACAATAAAAGACATTGGAGTGCCCATCTTTAAATGGGAGACCTAAATCATAGCCATTTCTCACAAGACTCAGGGTTCATCACAGAAAAGAGCTGTGGAGATTCTAAGATCCAGAAAGAGTGGGCACCTGGAGCAAGACAGTGTTTTCTGGACATGACAGGGCCTTCACGATAATAGGCTCACAGCAGCTGTGGCTGCATGCACAAGACCAAGCCAGTCCAAATCCTTGGATGAGGAAGGGATTCGCAAAGTCCCACCCCTAGCTGAGAAGGCATTGGCAATTGATGGCTGCTGGAGAGAGATAGTAGGTTTCGTCCCCCCTGAGCTTCCCTGATCCATTAGATGACCCTACACTCACATGCACACAGACAACACTAAGGGTATTCAATGCATTTAAAAAGAATGAGTGAGCACAGGAAGTTGTGAGGGTAAGCTGGCAGGGGAACAGGGCACTAGAGGAAAGAGAATGGGAATGTGTGTGTGTGTGTGTGTGTGTGTGTGTGTGTGTGTGTGTGTGTGTAATTGTCAATAAAATATTATTGAAATAAAACATTTAGCTTGTATTCAAGCAGGACTCTGAACTAATTTTAAAAGAAGGTAGTAAAAGGCTCAAATATAAAGTTATCACTTTTCAATACTTATTTCTTTTTAGGCTACAGGTATAAATTAATTATATTTGATGATTTTAGGGTCACACCTTTGGACCTAGTAATATTTTAAGACAACACCAAAGATATAAAATGGGTCCATGATAGAAGAGTACACAGGATACAACCGACAAGGAAAACTGTTTTACCTAAATGTCAGAGCAATTTCTGAATTGCTTCAAGCCGATGTTTTTTTCTAAAAGAGTAAATTTGTTTCACATTTGCAGGGTTTTGTTAGCTGGAGATAATCGTTCATTCTAATGGAAATTTGTCACTTTCTTCATAGATCAGAAATCTCAAGAAAAAGTCAGCAGCTTGACAGACAGCAGGTCTGTGATTGCTTCCTGAGTGACATAATATCAAGCATCTGTCCCTGTGTACCCATCAAAGATCCTGAGCTTGGGCCAAGACAGTGCAAAACTCTAAGTACAGGGAAGAGAATTTGGGGTGCACGTGTGGCCTCTCCTTTGTTCATAGGAGTTATTCAAGGTTATTTCATTTTTTGAAGGTCAGGGGTGCTTCTTGGGGGTTCTGATGAAGTCTGTCTGGAAACAAGTTTCATTCCCATGTAAGAGAATGAAACACATAAATTCCCTGTCACAAGCCTTCAAATGAGAGGGGTAAATATTCCCTGTTTGATGCCAGAGCTCAATCTCTTTAATATTTATCATTGAATATTAAAGAGTTCTGTTACATTGACCAATAATTTCTTTTTACATCCTGAATTCAAAAGAAAGTGTTTTGAGTTGTGGAGATGCATCAGTCAGTCAGTAATGTATTTGTCAAGTATGGTGAACTCAGTTCAGATCCCTAACATTGGAATAGAAGCTGAGCAAAGTGACATTAGTTTGGAACCCCAGTGCTGGGGGACATCAACAGATGGGATATCTAGAGCTCAATGGACAGCTAACCAAGCTGAAATGATGAGCTACAAATTCACTGAGAGACTGTGTCTCAAGAATAAGTGGTAGAGAGCAGCTGAGGAAGACATTCAATGTCTGACTATTGTCTACATGCACACACACACATATACACACAAATAATAATAATAATAATAATAATAATAATAATAATAATAAAATTTTAGTATAGTGTTTTGAGATCTTTCTCCCACCCTCTCCATATTCTGTCTGGAAGTGTCACTTGAATGAGCCTTATGCATTGCCTGAATTTGAGCTAATCATATCACAAGACTGGCTTTCATCTGTTTTATTCTGTTCCTCCAAATTGCCTAAAGACCAGACCTAAGCAACCACTTGTAAGTGGCCTACCCAGATAAAATCTACAACACCCATTCAGGATTTTGCTAAATGTGGTTATGCTTTTCAAAGTGGGTGCACTCATTGTAAAATTATCTTTGCACAATTTTGTCCCCTGCTTTATGTGTATTTTTGCCCCAATTTAGCATTCTCTGTGCCTAGTCAATCTACTATTTTACATTATTTTCATTTCTCAATAAACAATTTTAAAAGTCAGTCACTGATATAAGCCAGATGCCAGTGCATTAATAAGTTTATACTGTCAAATTTATATTCACTGTCTTTCCATCCCTACCTCTGGTCTTATGCTCCATTAGTTTATTTGGTCATTTTCAACTAATAAAATTACTCATTGATGCTCTTATTAAAGTATGTGCTTTCCTCTAAGATGATTTAAAAATAGAAAAGAAATCTTCTAGTGACAACAGGGATAATCAGGTTTGGGATAGCTATATCATTATCAATATGTGCATTAATTAGATCGCATCAGAAACCTTCTTTCCCTATGAGTGCTCACAATAAACATCTATCCAATCACATATGCATTTGGACTCTACTCACACAAGTAGTGAGGGCCATAGCGATGGAAGAAGCTGGGAAGATATCAGGGAAGCTGTCATTGTAAATATTTCCTTTTGCCGTTGTTGTTACTGCTGTTCATCTGATCTTGCATCTACATGTCTAGTTCCAACAGCTAACATTCCAAGCACCAAATGGGATGCTCAGTTTTCACTTTCAACCTATACCACACCGAGAGAGCAGAAGTCCCACTTTGTGTGTCCAAGAAAAGAGGGTAAAAGTAGTGTAAGAAGAACAGTATTATTTCATACATGACTGGGGGCACAGTATTAGTTTACCATTTTATTCTTGTGACACTAGGCAGAAACAATTTAAAGGAGGATGGAGATACTTTGGCTCTCAGTTTTGAAGGGTTTATTCCTTGGTCCCATGAATTTTAGTAGAGCATCATGATGGTAAGAGCTTGAGGCAGAGGGGATTCTCAATTCACATTGAACATGGAACAGGGGGAAGACATTGCTGTAAGGGATCAAGAAAAGATACATATCCCTCCTTGAACTACTTCCTCCAACTATGTCCCACCTCTCAAAGAGATTTCAGACATATCAAAATAGAGCTATCAGCTTGGACCGAGAGTTCAACTTATGAGTTCATAGGGTATGTTTCATATACACACCATAAAATGTTCCTAGAGCCAAAAAACTTTTGTCCAGATTATCAGGATGTAGCAAATTAAATTGAATGAGAAAACTATCAAAAAGCCTGAAATGTACAGTAGAAATGACTTTCCACACTGAATGTCCCACAACAGTGGTACTGATGGTGCAGGAGAGAGCCCCCCCTCCCACCGTGTCCTTGGGATCCACTCAGAACTATGAAGTAGATCCTTCAGAAACAATGAGATTGAAGCAGCAATAAAGAACATCCCACTTCCAAAGAACTCAATCCCAGATGGACTCATTGCAGAATTCCTGAAGAATTAAAACTATTGCCTCTCAAATTGTGCTATAAAATACAAAGGAAGGAATGTTCTGCCTGGTGTCACAAGAATAAAATGATAAACCAATACTGTGCCCCCAGCCAACATTACACTAATAGATAAACTAGATGAAACATAGCAACAACAAAAAGAAAGTGACAGACCAATCTCCATAGTGAACACAGATACAAAAATACACAAACAAATACGTGTGAACACATCAGGATCATCCACGACAATCAGGTTGCTGTCATTCCAGAGATGCAGAAGCTTGCTATATAGCTTATATATATATGACTGGCCTGGAAGTCATTATGTAGACTAGCCTGGTTTCAAAGCATCAATCTCCTGTTTCTGTCTGTTAAGTGCTAGGGGTATAGGCATGAACCATCTCTAGTTACGTACACTTCTGACTACCATTGCTATCAGTTTTACCACGTGATTCCCCCATGAAGTATTAGGCAATAATTAACTATAATGGAATAAACATTGTCAAGTGAAAAAAAATTAGACACTTGAGAGAGTTCTGTGAGTATGATTCTCACAAATAATGCTTCTGGAGCTGGTGGACTGCAGTTCAGTCTTGGGTCAGGCTAACAGAAATGTTGCATAACTCCATGCAAGAAAGGATCGTTCCCCTGCTGCCTGAACTAACTAGTTCCCACTCGCAAACTCTGCATTTTCAGCAAATCAGGAACAGTTTGTTTCTCAAAGGACACTGACTGGACAACAGAAGCTTCTGGAAGCCATGATGCATAGGGAACAAAGAAAATATGAGTCTGACTCTGGATCACCTTACAGCTCTCAGGAAGTTCCTTCTACTTGTTTTCAGAAGGACTGTGTAGTAAAAAGGATGTTCCTGTCCTTTGATGCTTCAAAGATCAAGGACACACACAAAAAAAGAGCTTCGTAGCAATGTATGTAGGGTAAAGCACGCCTCCTCACTCTTGATGGTGGTGGTGGTAGTGGGTATGTGCGAAGTTTCCCAGGCTGGGTTTCCCAGCAGAGGCTCCATGACCATCTGGTAGAGATGCAGCCAAGAGAATTTCTACATCAGGTGGGAGAATCCAGGAATGGATCCCAGATTCCTTTCCAGAGGCAAACATTGTGCCTCTAATTGGGCCAAAGACGTATGGCCTCACTTCACCTTCTTCCAGAACCATGGAAACACTTTTAGGGGAAAAAATTAAAAATGGACTTTGTCCCATACAAAAAAAGGAGGACAAGAAGGGGGAGGAGGAGAAAGAGGAGAAAGAGGGAAGAGGAAGAGGAGGAGGAGGAGGAGGAGGAGGAGGAGGAGGAGGAGGAGGAGGAGGAGGAGGAGGAGGAGGAGAATAAAGCAGAGCCATTCTCCAGGTGAGCCTTTACCCGATGGCATGTTTTTGGACTGGCTTGGACTTCTTAGATTTGAAATTATATTTTGTTTTCTCTTATTTTCATTTTCTTTGTTTTGTTTGTTTTCTAACTGAAGAAATTTGATCTTGAAATTCTCAAGCTCCCATAATTACAAACACAGGGGAAATCCAAATTGGATACAACACATAACCATTATTTCTCTGCAAGTGAGAATTTTGGGCAGGATTAATACAATAGTATGTTGGTACACTCCATTTTTAGCAGTTTACTAGTTACCTGCATGTTAAGGCATATCTTCTATTCTGGACATGACTACACCACTCCCAAAGACTAGAATCTAAAATTTCTCAGTGAACATGTTAAGTTGAATATGTTTCCAATTAGATTTATAAGTGTATGTTTTCTCTTTTTAGTATGTAAAAGTCAACCGATTCCTCCAAACATTTCATTCCTGCCTAAATTGGCAGGAAAGTTTTCCTTCCTTTTGGCAAATATCCTTGTTACTAGGATTCATAGAGCACCAATGCCAGACTTACTCAGTGTGGTGAGCTTGTGTTTGTGCAACAAGCTTATCATCCACAATGAACACATGGCTTTTAGGCACAGAAATTAATCAGTGCTGGAGAGACATCCTGGCATAGGTTCCGGGATGCCTGCTTGCAGAAGCCTACATTTGGGATCTATTATACAGAGCAGGAGCCAGGGCTACAGAACACAGAATCCCAAACACAGCTATCTGTCAGCCACAAGCTTTTCATAAAGTGCCTAACAGTTTGCTGGAAAATAGAAATATGGGTAGTTAAAATTGGGTTAGTAATGAAACATTTTCATGAACTTTACATGAGAATCAAAGAGAACAGTACATGTGAAAATTAATAATATATGTCCTGACTTACTTTTAAAAATAACTTGAAGTGGTTTATAGTGAAATGTAAATATAGCAAGACACTACAAATTCAAAATAAAGGAGTCTAAAATAGGATGGATACCTAATGTGAGTTCTATGATGTTTGCTGCTGGTTTTTAATGAAATTATATGTAACCATGTTTTCAGTTGACATGAAAAGACATCCAGTTAGTTCAGTCATACATGATGTTTATATGATTAAACTGCTCAAAAAAGACAGTTAGCCCATAGGTTATGGAGATAGGAGCTATTTTCTGTAGATATTTCAAAATAGAATACTCCCTGCCATGTTGAATAGGGTAGCTTTCTCAATAACTTACTTTAGAATCTGACTGACCAGGTTACATTGTGATATAGTCTAAATAAATCAGAGGGCTCACGTAGGAACTCTCTGTTGGTTGGACTTCACAGACTGAAGTGTGCCAGGACAAATGAATTGGCTATTGGCTATAAGTAAGCACTTTGCAAATTGCAAAACATTGTGTAAATGCAAGCAACAGTAACTTTTATTACCACTATGGCTTTGGAAGCCAGGTGGTTAAAAAAGAGACTTAACAGAATCACAACAGCAAAAATAAAATACAGACAAGCCTAAGGAAAATCTGACTTTCCTTTTGTTGGGAAGCAACCATCTTCCCCAGCATATATGTTTCTCTACATACATATCAAACTTGGGAAGGAAACATTGGTTTAGAAACAGCCTCTGAGCTAAGCATGCCTATTACTGATAACCAGGCTCTCACAGTAAGGAAAGACCAATGATTGGTACAGCAGAAGCCCAAACAGGAAAAATCTAAACTACTGAGCACATTATCTGTATATTTTAACGTGAGTATTGTGATCTTTTAGAAGACATTAGCTTTCTGAAATCAAATCCATATCTCATTTGCAAGGACCTAAAAACAAACCTCAGCCATTAAAGTTCTTTTTTTACAAAACTTTTGAAGACCTTTCTTTTGTTGAGTTTAACTCAAGATGTATTTATTCAACTGGAGCATCTTTTTCTGTAAAGATACGATCCATTTTACTATCCTGATTAGTGGGAACAAAGGGAGTGCTTTTCATGTTGTTTTCTTTTTAACTAAAATGACTCCCTCAAAAATTAATACAAAGATCTTCATTGCTACTGAATAAGAATAGAAAAAAAAATTTTTTTATTAAATATTTTTTCAGGCTCTGCAATGGACCAGGCATTAAGTAGAAAACACACATCTCTATCTTCAAGGAAAATAACAATGCTAACAACAGAAAATCTGTCTGGTTCTATTTACTCAGCAAAGCATCACTCTTCATCTGCATCACTAAACCTTACCAGCCAAGTAAATCCACAAAACAGTCACTGTCATCTCCGTTCATCAGATGAAAAAATTAATACAGAGATGTCAATAACCATCTGAAAGTCAGGGAGCTGGCTGCAAAGCTAGTAACAAAGGATTTTGATTCTTGAGCCCAAACTTTAAGTAATATCAAAGTGGATGCTTATATCTTCTTTGTAAGGCTCATCCACAAAGTGTAGGTAGCACAACAAATAGAACATGAAAAGGCATAAGAGATCATGGTGTTTGGAAGTAGAAAACAATCCCAGTTTCCCTGGAGCATGAAAAGACTTTGTGGAGGTGACTTAAGCTGATCCTCTAGGTTATGTGAGACTTAGTCTGGTGGAGGAACAGGGAGGGGAGAAAATAAAGGAGAAAATATTCCAAAAAGAGCAGACAGTGTGTTTCCTCCCCGCCTATGAACTGGATATAAATTTAACATAAGACATAGCAGAGAAGATAGCTATGAGAAAAAGATTCCACTGTGTATAAAGAAAAGCCATGCAGCATCAACATGAAGGCTGGACACAAAACAAGACTCCATTAGCAAGAAAAACAAGATGGCGTTGGATTACACGGAGGTCTGGAGGTGTAAATCATATTGAATTGTTGTTCTCTCCTAAGATGGGTAATAGACGTCTCTGGATTCTCTGCACAGCTTAAAATGCCTTCAAGGACTTTCTCACCTCCACCAGCTTATCCTCCAGCTTTAATTTAGTCATCTTATCCAGTGACACTTGAAATATTGTCCTAATTAAAGCACTGGCACTTTAGGGGTACTGTGAAAATTCTCCTGGAAGCATGCCCTCTTGTCTTTCTCATCATGAAACCAGGCAAGGGGTTGAGAGACTCATCATGTTTTGAATCTTTTTAAAACCTCTGGCAATTCATAGCATCATCTTTCCCGTGAGTGACTGTCAGATCTGAGGTGAAGGATCACCGCGCAAGGCACAAAGGTCAGCTTCTGTGGCATTTTTATGCTTTTCAAATTTTCCATAAGAAGATAAACGCTGAGGGATCAGTGATCTAAACAGCTTGGACACCCACTACTGCCTCACAGGCGTGTGAAATGCCTCCATCTGACTCATGATTAGAGATGTAAAATTGTCATCTTGCTCAGGATTAGAGCTTGACATTAAAAGTATTTATAACGCTTGTGAGCAGAAACTGTGGGCTTGGCAAAGCTTTGCTGGGAAACCAGAATTCTTAAAAAGAAATTCCTTCAGGTTAAAAGGGTTCTGGGCAAAATATGTAAATATGGAAGAAATAGTCTAACTACTGTGACATCTTCTAATTATTTACATACATTATTTAAGAGCAGATGATGCCTTATAGTCTTATTTACACAAGAAAACCATCCTATATTTTTCTCTTCCTGTTTTGTGGCGTAAAAAGCTATTCCTACTTTTTTTCAAGCTGGTAATCTTGTTAGTATATTGCCATATACCATGAATTTGCTTACTCATTTTAGAGATATTCATGAAATGCTTATAGGCAAACTGCTAAAATTATGTATCCAATCCTGTGAAAAATGTGTTTCTATAAAATGATAAATAATGAAGACTCTGAAATGAGGCAAATACTGTTGCAACCCTAAACATACAAGGGATCCCATATTCTTGTTTCATAACTGTAGGGAAGGTTGACATGAAGTAAGTTCCACAGAACCAGAATAAGAACTTAGCCTTTGGATTGTTTTGTGGCTCTCATCTTCCACACATGCAACGGATTAAATACAGCACAACCTGGCAATTAAGAGAGAAACTCCCATAATTTTTCTATGAGAATAAAACAGAGAGAAGTCCCATCGGATCCTGGTGATTTTACAGATAGGCTTTTATTCAATTGTGTTTCAGACTTTGACTTTTACTTAAAGATAATTTAAATACTTTTAGAAAGAAACAGTTAAGTTTTCCATGTAATATTAAGTAATATGCTGGGTGAGATGTGTTTTCTGATGTGACAGTTGGATCAATTTTCACAAAGATTTTCTACTCAATATTTGCTAACTGATAATGGCAGCTAATTTATTTTTCTTTTCCAACACCAGGATTTCATTTGATCAAATAAGGCCATTTCAAGAAAACAATCACTGCTTCTACCACTTCATTAAATAAAAACATGACTACTAATTTCAGAAAAAAATGAATTCAGAATCTTTAAACTGGAAAAATTTAATTTTATGGGAAGCTAATCAAATGTCCTTGCATTTCTTCCTCATATTTGTTAAAAATCTTTCCAATATTCGCCATTGGCCAGGAAACCAGCATTCACTATACAAATCATTCCCTAAGAATCCAATTGTTGTCTGGGACTTCCTGGTATGTTGCAGGAAAAGGCAGAGTTTGGTTATCAGAGGTGTTTATGTAGTTCTCTATTTGGATTAAGTGAATCTTTTTTCACTATGCAGACCCCTTCCCATGGTGTATCTTACGTAAATCACATAAGCATGCTCAATTATGCATACACGTAAGATAATAAATAAGGTATTGTCTCTAAAACTTATATTTGGGACACAGCTTTGTCTAACTGAATATAGACCCCTCCATTCCAGTCCAAGTCAGATGGGCCTTCATTCTCTTATACCTAGATATACCAGGAATGTGTTAGAATAGAAATGTACTGGTTTATTAGTAATTAAGGGAAGAGAAACTTATTTTACTATTCAAAGTGGGACATGTTTTCAGCTCTTCATAGGTGGGAGTTCTAGGTTGCCAACAGGTCATGTGGTTCATGGTTCAAAGATGGATGTGTGTGCACAGTATATGCAGAAGAATCCTAAGTTATCAAAGAAATAGCCCAAACTAAGTGGAGCTCCAAGTTTCTAAACTACTCCCTATGCCTGCCTGCCTCCCCAATACTCAGGAGTCTGGACAAGAGGACACCAAGTTCAATATTAGTCTGTACAACACAGTAAGCCCAAGGTACTCTTAAGATGCATGGCAATACCCACTCTCAATCAAGCATTGAAACAAACAACAGTATTGTGGGATATTTGTGTATCGTGTGAAAATGTATTGCTGTGATTGGTGTAATAAAAAGCCAAATGGTCAATAGCTAGTCAGGAGGCATAGGCTGGATTTCTGGGGAGAGAAAGGAAATAGAAGGAGATAATCGAGGTGAAGAGGAAACACCAAGCAGATACAGAGGAAGTCGGACATGCAGAATGAAACAAAGGTAGAAGGCAAAATATAGATTAATATAAATGAGTTAATGTAAGTTATAAGAGCTAGTGGGATAAGCCTAAGCTAAGGCCAGGTTTCATAATTAATACGTCTCCATGTTATTATTTGGGAGCTGGCTGGCAAGACAGAGAAAGACTTGTTGTAAATGGCACCCAATGTGTGGCACATACACAGAGCCCACTGCTCACAGCATACAGAGGCATGGATCTTTTAAGAGGCCCTGCTGTGCAGCAGAGAACTTGAGCAACCCGTGCACTAGGTAAAAATGCCTGCCGCAAGGACTCAGCAAATTCCCAGAGCTGAGGAAGTAAATGCAGCTCCCTGTACACCCCACCCCCCAGGCCTTCAGGGACTCAAGAGGGGTAGAGCCAGCTGCTATAGAGCCACAGTGGCTGCTTAGCAATTTAAGGTTTGGCTCAGAGAATGCTGCATAATTAATGTCTCCATGTAGTTACTTGAAAGCTGGCTGGTGGGACCATGAAAGACTTGTTACACAACAGCAAAGCAAAATTCAGGTACAAATTCTCTATACTAAATTCTAAAATGTAATGAATTAAGGAGCTTAATTTATCAGGAGGAATGCTCTGAGAATGGGTGGGAGTGGGATCTTGATTCACTGTCCCTCATAAGAGAGTTCCAAAGAGGCAGCAAATGGATACAATGGGGAAGTTCAACTGAAATGCAGAAGAATGCATTCTAAGAATGCTGGAGTCTAAAGCAAGTCCTTGCCCTGACATGCCCAGAATTCCATAGCTGGTGGAAATCCAGAGAGGTGCTGGGGCTCACAGAGGGCAGTCCCTCAGGTTCAGTAGAGGAAGGGGCAGGGTTGTATGACTGAGACCCTGTGGTGTCACAGCTGGAGAGCTTGCTTCCCAGTTTCCCCCAGCCCTGTGTTTGCTGGATGCCACCCAGTGTCTCCTACCAGCAGCGCACATACCCTGAGAGACATTTCAGTCACCTCGCTGTTTCAGTGGAGAGGGCTAAACATCCCAGTATCTTTTGCCCCAACAGAGACACTGCCCCAAGTTTTACTTTTTTGGACTTTTATGAAGTGGTGCTGAGCAATGCAGCATTTCTGTCCTCTTTGGAGTTCTCAGCTCCAGAACCCATCTTGGTGGAGAAAGGAAGGCCTCCAACACCAGTGTGCGCAATGGTTCCTTTTCTCTGTAACCCAAAGATTTCTTTCTCTGGATTTTCTCTATTCTCCTCCTCGAAATTCTGTTGTTTGGATATCTTAGCTCATACAACATCTTCTTTTCTCTCCTATTTTTCTTTTCTTGTCTATTTGTTCCATTCAATTGGAGAGTTTTCTTAGCAAGGTTTATAAATATTCTAATATTTTATTTTTGAAAAATTAAAAAAATGTTTTTCAACAAAATTTTTAATCCTTACTATTGTGCCTATAGTCATTTATCACCAGTGGGCATTAAAAAATGGCTCAAGGCCAAATTCTGGTGTCCTCTATTATTATAATCTGATTCCAAACACTTGCTCTGAATGAATTCCTTGAATTGCGTGTTTGGCATTATGTTCTTATTTCATGGATCCAGTTGCTGGGGTTTGTTCTGTTTTTTGTCTTTGCGAATCAATGGTAGTTTTGTAACCTCCACAAAACTAAGTGGGAATCGTGCTTCCCAGAATCCCCTTTGCTCTCCTGTCCTGAGGCAGAGTGCAGGGGCAATCCAAGCCCAGGGATACTACTGTGGATCTTCCGGGTGCACTTGGCAGCTGATCACAGCAAATCCAGTTTCTATCACCTATCTTTTTCCCAAGTGCATTAAACCCAGGATGAGGCACAGCTCTGTGCCTGGTCAAAGGTGCCAGTGTTGCTGTGGGTAGTGAACCACTGAGAGATGAGATGACATCAGGCCATCCAGTTTGCTTAGGTTACACCTCTTCCTTATGACTAGGAGCTAGTCTTGGTTGTCTTTCACTTCCCACTCAGCTTTTCCCCCAAATTTCCATGATTCACCATGACTATCAAATGCAGAGACTACAGTCGAGACATTGTTATACACTCCTGAAAGTGTATGAGTCGGAGTCCTTGTAGAAAACCCCTTCTTCACAGTGATGTTACACTTCCCTATGTGAATTTAGGTTCTCTTGGGAAAGAGAAAGGAAAAATTTCAAATATGTCAGATTACCTAATTGGAGAAGTTAAAAGCTGTATGTTACTAAATATAAAAGCAAGTACTGAGTCAATCTAAAGGTCTTCTAACTATATTGTTCACTTGGGGAGCTGCCTCTAAATTCTCTTTTGTTCATAATAGGATATTAAAAGAATAAATAAATGCGAAAAATAAGTAAAACTAATATTAATGCTGACTAATTGAAGGAAAGACAAATAAAACTAGCCAAAAAATTAGCAAAGATATGTATGCACATACACACACACACACAGAGAGAGAGAAACACAAACAATGGGAAGCAAACATATAAAACAATGTAAAACCTGTCGCAGCCTGTAGGAAACAAAATAAATAAATAAATAAATATTTGACTAGGGAACTTTGCACAATTTTGATTATAGTAGTATGACTTGTGCATGCTTGGAGGAACATGAATATACATTTAAAAACCTTTTATCTACTAATGTCATCGTGTAAGAATGTGAATTAATTCACCTGTTTCATCATAACAGTGATTTACGGTATGGCCACCACAGGTGGAAGTGTGAATTTAAGAGATACACAAGATAAGTAACAGAGAAGTGAAGACTCTTCCTGCTGCTATTGATCTTAACAGAAGCTGGGAATCAAAGCGTGTGAATTTAGTGTTTCCAGGATACACTGGTCTCTGCTTCTCAGTGTCTTACACACTTACACAAACCAGTGATGGTATAGGTACAATACCTTGTTTCTCCCATTCCTAGGTCAACTGACATCTGCACAGGAGCAGTTCCTTGTTGGGTGTTGCTGATGTTCACCACTTGGAAGTCCCTGGCAGGCAGTGCTGACTGTAGCTGTCCTGCTCTAACTGGACTGTTCACCTGTTCCTTATGGCTTAAAGGAATCCTGATAGCGTACAGTGCAATGATGCTCCTTTTCACACTAATTGAGAAGTGGAAATATTAGAAGTACTGAGCTATGAAGAACAGGAACTGGTGAGCAGGGATTTCTAGAGTAAAAGACTTCTCCTATGAGCCTTCTACAGTATACATTTTAAACTGCTTTTCACAATTAGTGCTTTGGCAAAAAATAAAAATAAACTTAAAATGATAATGAAGAAGTATTTTCAAAAAATGAAATGCTAGTTGACTACACCTGGAAACTGTAGCAGAATTACAGGTTAATCATACAAGAACACAACGGAGGATTCCTATACCTGCTCAAACCATCAGTTGAGATGGTTTGACATATTTTGAGATATGAAGCTTATAAAATTAATTTTTTCATTAATCCTTTCTTAGGAAGATAACAATATGTACATTTATGGAATCAGAAAAGACAGAGAAATGAGGTATCGAAGAGAATGAACTGAACACAGAGGGTGTTGAAGACAGCATCTATAATTCAGGCCAGGGATGGTCAGGACCAGGGAGGCAGAGGAAACTGATTGAGAATATTGACACAGCACAGCCTGTTGATGTCCTAAATTAAACACTGAAAAGCTCAACAATAAATTTGCAGCAACAGTGACATGGCATATTAAAAGCCCAGACTGCCCTGGAGAAGTTATACCAATAGAAAGGGTTTGAATTATTGATCAGCCCCAGAATGCTGTATAGAAAGTAAAACATATCTGCCTGGCTGTCTACCTATGTCACATCCCTATGATGGAGGACTAAGTGACCCTTGAAAAAAATGAGGCACATTTAGATTTCCTGGTGTAAAACAATAGCCAGCATGAACTAGGAATCTGAATAACAACAATAAAGAGTTCTGGGAATTATAATTTGGATATAGCTCGAGTGGCCATTGGTTAATGGCTTCCCTGCATCACATCACCCAAACATGTTTGGGAAGAGAGGAAAGTGGGATCTGATACTTAAACATGTGCCAAACAAGGACAGCAATCAACATGCCCAAGTGACGGGGTAAGCCTAGAAGTCTCAACCTACACAAAGAACTACAGGCAACTAAGGAATACCAAGAGAGAGGGGAAAGGGTACATTCCACAGGGAAGAGCCCACCAACTGGTTATCCAATACCAAATGGTTATCCCTAGAAACATACATACCATAATATATGAACTGAGTAGGTTATGTTTAGCAATATATTTATATATACACGCATGCATATAGCAACAATTAATGAAAAAGAGGCCATGAATTTGAAAAAGGGCATGGAGGGATATAATGGAGGGTTTGGAAAGAGGAAAGGGAAGGGGGGAAATGATGTAATTAGATTATATATCCCCCTAAAAAGAAATAATAAAAAATTAAAAAGAAATACTTACACAAAGAGAGTTCAGGAAGTGATTAAGACAATCTATGGGAAAATTCCCACCAAGTGCATGAAAGCATAGAGATATTGAAATGTATGTGATATACATGTTTGATATTTAAAAAAAAAAAATCTGGTGCCCGGGTTGATGGTTCAGTGAGTCAAAGTGCTTACTGCCCAAGTGTGAGGATCTGAGTTTTAATTCCCAGAAATGTTGTAGATCCAGGCATGGTAGCAGGTCTGTAATTTCTGTGTATCTATGGCAAGATGAAAAGTAGAGACGGGAGAATTCCAAGGAATTCAAAGTCTTACTAGCCTGGTATAGGCAGAGCTGAGCAAGAAACCCTGACTCAGCCTGGGGAGACAGCTAACAGCTAAGGCATGGATTAGCCAGTCCTGAGGACCGGAGATGGACTCTCTAGCACCACATAAAAAACGTGGTATGTAATCCTAGTGCAGTGGGGGATAATCTCTGCTGTGGAACAGTCAGGGGACCACCGGGGCTTGGTGGTCACCAGGTTAGCTCCAAGTTCAGTGAGAGAGCCTGTCTAAAGGGACTAAGACTGACAGTGAGGGAGGATGGCATCTGAGACCTTCTGTCCTTACTTGTCCACGTGCACGTGCACCACACCTGCACATACATGTGCACAAACCACAGACATGCAGCATACAAAGGGACCCTGTTGCTGGAGAGCTTCTCTCTAGGTCTTACCAAGTCCCGCAGTCCCACAACCCACGTATAAAATAATCACTCAGATGCTTATATTACTTACAAACTGTATGGCCGTGGCAGGCTTCTTGCTAACTGTTCTTATATCTTAAACTAGCCCATTTCTGTAAATCTATACCTTGCCACGTGGCTCGTGGCTTACTGGCATCTTTACATGCTGCTTGTCTTGGCAGTGGCTGGCAGTCTCTTCCTCCACCTTCCTGTCCCTCAATCTTTCTCTTTGTTAGTCCTGCCTATACTTCCTGTCTGGCTACCGGCCAATCAGTGCTTTACTTATTAACATATTTGTCATACAGAACATCCCACAGTAGGACCCCGCCTCAAGGACTATGGAAGGTGAGCACCCACACTTGAAGCTGTACCATGGCAAATGTGCACTGACAATTTCACACACATGAACATGTACACACCAACACAGACACATGTGCAGACATCATATACAAACACACACAGATACAGTCATTTGAGATTTTTCTCTAAATCTTTAGTATTTCCATAGTATGATTGTTTCATGCCTTCCTCTTTATGATCAATTTTTTTAAAGATACCTCACCCACAGCAACCATTTCTTGAAGATTCAACTTGCCATTCTATTCTATACTTTATTGACTAATAAAACGCTTTTGAAAACAAATTGGCTCTCATCTTCCAGCCACCCAAGTAGTAATTCCTACTGTTCCTTCACCCATCATCCATGCATGCAAAGCAAAGCTCTTTGGTTTGATGACCTTTCCACACTGAGGAGGAGCATCCTCTAATGCAGGCCTCTTCTCTACCTGCAGGCAGGAAAAACAAACTTCTTTCCAACTGTCTCCACCCACTAATATTGATCTCTTTGCCTTTGTTTCTCTGAGAACAGCCAAAGTTCTTAACTGTAACTGGATCGTGTTCATTGAGTAATTCACTATCACTGAGTTGACGCCACACTGCTCAAGGTTCCGATGAAACAAGATTGACTGGACACCTTCAATTGTAGCCAATTAAGTCACAGAGTCTAAAGTCTCAATTGTCCTTTTTGATGAACACAATCCTCCTGCTTCTCTGTTAAGTCTCAAGGGCAGCAGTAAGTCAATATTCCATTCTAACACACTAAATCATTTCACAGTTAAGTGGATTTCTGCTTATAATTCTGATTTGTGTGAAGCTAAGGATTTATTCCCACTGATGGCAAAAGCAACCAATCTGAGCTTTGATTCCATGGTCTGACCCTGTAGAGGATTCTAGCAGGTGGCAGAATCTATTCTAGCAGGTCTCTATTAGACAACAGATGCCTGAGAGATTGGAGGGCAATATTTATGTTAACCCTGAAGATCCTATAAACTCCGATATTTGGAAATGCAGGGGTAAAAGTGGTTAACAATTGGCCCTTACATTCATAAATGGAATCTGTCTGTTTGTGTTTTGTTTGCACAAATTACATTTCTATATTTTTGAAAAAAAATCAAATCTTGTTTTTTCCTCTCTAAAACTAAACTTTATTTTCTAACATAAATTTCTGTACTTGGAAAACCAAATCTTCTTTGTCCTTTCCAAACCCAAACTTTGTCATCTAATTTTGTAATTATGACCACAAAAGTTGAAAAAAAAGTTAAAACTGGAATTTCAAGATTGAATGGAAAAGAGAAATAAAAAGGAAATGAGAGGAGAGGGGAGGGGAGGGGAGAGGAGGGGAGAGGAGCGGAGGAGAGGAGAGGAGAGGAGAGGAGAGGAGAGGAGAGGAGAGGAGAGGAGAGGAGAGGAGAGGAGAGGAGAGGAGAGGAGAGGAGAGGAAAGAAAGGAAAGGAAAGGAAAGGAAAGGAAAGGAAAGGAAAGGGAAGGGAAGGGAAGGGAAGGGAAGGGAAGGGAAGGGAAGGGAAGGGAAGGAAAGGAAAGGAAAGGAAAGGAAAGGAAAGGAAAGGAAAGGAAAGGACAACTCCTAGGTATGGTGAGGGAGAAAATTTATTGTAGATATGTGGGAGAGCATAGTCAGAGGCAGGGACATCTAGGAGAGTCCAGAGTGGACATGACCAGGCTCAGCTGGGTCATGTGGGGAGAGGGGAAGGGGAAGAGAGAAGGGAGAGAGGAGAACCAGGTGCTGCAGCCAGGAGGCCAACAGTACAGGAGGGGAGAGTCACCAAAATATCTTGATTACATAGGGAAGAGCCTCTGGGGGAAGGTCAGCCAGCCCCTGGGCTGGAGAGCTCAGGGTAGAGCGTGGGGTATGCTGCTGTGATCCATACCCTGTTACAGGTAGGAACTGAGGGATGCTGGGAGAACCTGGCAGCCAGGTCTGCCTTGATATGTTAAATAGACATTTCAGTCACTTGTCCCGGGTTTGAAACTTAACAAAGATTATACTCGCTTGGAGGAAGTTTTGATCTGGGTACAGTACAGCATCTAAGCAGAGCTTCCAATTGAAATGGAGGCGAATCCCTAAGGTGAAAGATGTACTTATCATTAGTTGCTATACAACACAATTTCTTCAGACAATCAAATATTTGCAAGTTACAACAATGTACTTCTCTTACTAAGGCTGTGGGAAGAGAGAAAAGAAATTTGAGCCATCAGGACACTCAAGTAGAAAATGACAGCTTTACTGTGGAATGACTAACATACAATAAACTTCATATATATTCAACACATTGTCTGATGCTTTTATACCTATGTACACCCATGAAACCATCACAACTAAGGAACTGAACAAACCCATCATTCCACAAATTCCCCCAATCACCTCTCTCCTTTCCTCCCCAATCCCAAGAAGCTTTCCCTCTGCTTTGAGTTCTCCCGATTTTTGAAACAATGATTTTCTTTTACTGACTTCTGTTTTTGTTTTTGTTTTTCATGCCATACACTGACCCTAAAAATTACCTATGTTGTGGTGTGTATGAATAGCTCATTTTCATTGTTAAGTTGTATTTCACCATGTGTGGATGTACCACAGTTTGTCCACTCCCATGCTGACTGGACATTTTGTTCTCTTCACAGTGTGAATGAGTAAAATGAAAACTGCTAAGAATACCCATGTTCGCCGGGCGGTGGTGGTGCACGCCTTTAATCCCAGCACTCGGGAGGCAGAGGCAGGCGGATCTCTGTGAGTTCGAGGCCAGCCTGGTCTCCAAAGCGAGTTCCAGGAAAGGCGCAAAGCTACACAGAGAAACCTTGTCTTGAAAAAAAAAAAAAAATGAGAAAAAAAAAAAAAAAAAGAATACCCATGTTCAAACCTTTGCACGAACACCTCCAGGAAAGGAGTGTCTGCATCAGATGGCAGGTTTATGTCTCACTCTATGTACTGATCAGATGTTTCTTAACTCCATTGAAATTTTTACCTATGCTTTTCTTATGAGTTTTATTACTTTAGATTTTACATTTAGTGCTATGGTACAGTTTGAATTGGATTTTATATATAGTAAGATGTATGTATAAAGATCATTTTCCTTTCAAATATGGGTATCTGATTTGCTAGGAACACTGCTTTGAAGGAATATACTTTCTTATTAAATTTTATTGGCATCTGGGTTTTTTTTTTTAATTCATCAGATATACACACATGTGTGGGTGTATTTCTTGGCTCTCTGCTTTGTTCTATTTTTCTATGTTTGCACCAATAACACATGGGTTTTTTTTTACTGTATCTCTATAATAAATCTTGAAATTAGATAATGTTAATTTTTCTATTGATTCTCATTTTTTCAAATGTTTTGGATGCTCTGAGTCTTTTGTGTTTCCATGTGACTTTTTTTTTTTTTTGGTTGTTGTTGTTGTTTTTCGAGACAGGGTTTCTCTGTGTAGTTTTGGTGCCTATCCTGGATCTCGTTCTGTAGACCAAGCTGGCCTCGAACTCACAGAGATCTGCCTGACTCTGCCTCCCGAGTATTGGAATTAAAGGCATGCGCCACCACCGCCTGGCCCATGTGACTTTTAAGATGGCTGTTCATTGCGACAACAAAATGTCCCCTGGGATTCTGACTGGCACTGTGTAGCAATAGCCTCACACAAATAGTAATTTTATCTCTTGATTCATACGCAGTGTATCTTTCCACTTTGTGCAGTATGCTGGTTTATTTCAGCTGTACAATGCAGTGTGCTTCAGTTTGTTTCAGCTGTACAATGCAGTGTGCTTCAGTTTGTTTCAGCTGTACAATGCAGTGTGCTTCAGTTTGTCTCAGCTGTACAATGCAGTGTGCTTCAGTTTGTTTCAGCTGTGTAATGCAGTGTGCTTCAGTTTCTTTCAGCTGTACAATGCAGTGTGCTGTGCACAAGTCTCTTAACATCTTTTGTTTGACTGACCACTAAGCACGTCATATTTTCGTTGTTTTTGTAGGTTGCTTCCATAATTCCCAAGTGTTTTGTGAGTCCATCAAATTGCTATATCTTGCCTCCAAATTTATTATTATTATGAGTAAAGTAAATATGAATTTCAAAGTGTGAACACTATTCCTGCTTCCAGCATCATGATTCTTAATCAATGTTCTTCTAAGACTTTCTGATTCATATTTATTGGAATGATGTACAAATCTATACTTTATCTACATATGTTGTAAAGTATGAACAGACTACTGTGCTAATAAACTAAATAAATATTTTATTTAATGCATATCAATGTGAATAATTTTCCTTAATACTTTATAGACCAGAGTTCAGATACTCTCATTATATACAATGATTACCTTTGCAATATCTTTTAATGCTAAAATTTTGCATAGTAAATTCTAAAAGTATTTCAAGAATATTTTAGAATATTATGTTTTTATGATGTGTAAGTTGTTTCAAACAAGAATTACACTGAAACAGAAGAAATTTAATATAATAACCCTTTCCTTACTCTTCAGCTTTTTTGTTTAATTTGGGGGCTTTCTCTTTTCTTTTTTCTTTATTTTCGACAAAGGTCTCATGTAACTCAGACTAACCAAGAATTCTCTTTGTGGCTAAGGTAGACTTAGAACTTATGATCAACTTGCTTCTACTTCATGAGTACTGGGATTACAGGCATGCACCATCACACCTGGGTCTGTAGCATCTCTTTCAGATCTATAGCTATGTAACTTCTATATGAAAAGTCTCTATTACTCCAAACTTCTTTGTCCCCTGATAAAACTTGGAATCAGACAGAATTCTACACAGACAAAATTCCAGCCAAGGCCCCAGGAGACACTTTTGTTGTTGCAGCTGACAAGCATCTTAAACACAGAAGACTCAGAGCACAGAAAGTATTTTGAAAAAGGAGAATGGTACCAGAGTATTTCTAGGAGAGCATAACATAAACACAGACATCTAATGTTAGCTATCTAAGTGACTGGTGAGCTGCTGCTAGCAGGAAATGGAGCATCCTCAATCCATGGTACCCAGGGATAAAACTGTTATTATCACATATCAAGTCCAAATAAGTGGCAAGGCTAAGTAGTTGACGCCATGTAATTTTCAGCAAGAAAGTTAAGTATTTAAAAAAGCTTCATCAGCTGCTTCTGTGCGTGTTCCTGTATGTGTGTGTGTGTGTGTGTGTGTGTGTGTGTGTGTTACACATAGCATCTATGTGTCTATGTGCATATGCACATGTGTTTACAGGCTGGCAGTTAACCTCAGGTATCTTCTGTCTCTCTCCACCTTATGTTTTGAGGCAGGGTTTCTCCTTGAACTTGGAGCTCATTGGCTCCAAGTTGGCTGGGCTAGAATGGCTAACTAGGGAGCTCTAGGGATCCTCCTGTCTCTGCTTCCCCAGAGCTGGGATTGCAGGCATACACCACTGTGCATGGTTCTTACACGGATGCTGGAATCCTAACTCACGTCCTCATGGTTTTTGGCAAGTCCTTTATCAGCTGAGCTGTGTGGCCTATCAATGTCCTTCTACAGACACTGTGGAGCTTAAAGAAACAAATGATAAAATTGTATCAAATAGTCTTGCGTCTTTTTTTTCAAGAAGGAATTTGAGCATAGATTCTCCTTTTAAAAATATGTTTTTAATTGAAAAAGAAGTACGTCACCCCCCCCCTCCTATTTTTCTTCTCCTGCCTCTCCCAGCTACACTACCTTGTGGAAACCCTTCATGGTACCCCAGTTTCAAGTTGATAGCCTCTTTTTCTTTGATTATTATTGTGTTATATATATATATATGCACAAATATATATATATATATATATATATATATATATATATATATATAGTTACCTACTGAATCCATTTTTGTTGTTTGTATGTATATGGTTTCAGGGCAAATATACTCTTGAGTCTATTTTTAAAAGTTTCCTACAGAGAAAATTCTGAACCAGGATAACTTAACTTCTAACCTTTAACCAAACTTTAAAAGATGTAATGATAGCATTTCTACACAAAGATTTTCAAAAATAAAGAAAAGAGGACTGCTTTTCAGTATGGATTGATATTCTCCTAGACACAGATTCCACCCAGACAGACCAGACACTGCAACATAAGAAAACTATGGGCCAATATGCCCCATGTACATAGATTCTGAACAAGCTTTTGCTAATTAAGCCCAATCACATAGACTATACAATCATTTATGATCAAGGTGAGCTTATTTCAGGAATGAAAGGTCAATATAATATGCAAATTTTAAACATTATAATTCAAAATACTAGCACATTAAAATAAGGTGGTTACAATAAACATGAAAGAAAGCATTGAGAAGACCCAGCATTTATTCTTACTATAAACCTCAAAAAACAAGACATCTATGAGCAAAAGAACACCTCCTCCCCAAAACGGGGTCTACCATATTGATATTTGTAGTCTGTATCCTTACTAAACTTACAGCAGGTGTGTGTACATGTTTCATCAGTTTCCCATTAAGCAGACAAGGACTGTGAACATAACTTTTAACCCAGTTTTGCTTCTCTTTTTCTTACCTGCATTTGCATCCTAAAAGTTCCAATTCAAAACAGAGTACAAATAGTGAAGGTAAACATTTTACATTGTTCTTGATCATAAAAGCATGGGTATACATTGAGACCCTGGATTTTCTCAACTAAACAAGGAAAAAATGAGAGCAAAATAGGTTTCTGGAACCCCTGGGTATTAATTAGTTTAGGTGTAGATGGACTTTGCATCCCCCTTTAGGCACTAAAGTAGAAAGGAAAACTCCACCCAGGCAAGGCAAACCTCAACTAGGCACTAGGCAAGTGTTCTATTGCTACCCTGTATCTTCAATCCTAATGATGATTTTTATAACATTAAATTCCTTGATACGTGGGAAAATAATCTTGTCACCTTGTCTTTAGCCCTCCAAATTATTTTGACCATTGTTTTACTTACTTTAATTACTTCTTTAATTACATTTAAAGTCCAATCTCATACCAGAAAAATATCTTTATAAGGGTACATATCTTCATGATATTGTTTCCCTGCCTTGACCATAGTATGGCTCCAATTAGCTTGAGTTTCTTAAATTGTGTTTTAAAAATATGAAACCTATTCTATAAAATTAATGATATAATATATTTTGTTATATTTATTCTTTGACATAATTTATGTTTTAATTGTATATTATATTTTATATGTTTGTAATTTATTAGTTTTTTCCTGTCTACAAAATGCTCTTAGTTGTTCTATTTTTTTTCATTTCTTTTCCTTTTGAGATATGGTCTCTTTATGTAGCCCTGTCTGTCCTGAGGATTATAGGAGTGTGCCATCATGCTTGGCTGTTCTACTATTTCTAATAATATTTCCTAAATTATCTTTAGTTTTACATAGTGATACTGTGATTGATTTAAAATAATGGTAAGTGTATGAAAGTTTAAATTTTCTGACAGGTGGTGGTGGCACACGCCTTTAATCCCAGCACTCGGGAGACAGAGCCAGGCGGATCTCTGTGAGTTCGAGGTCAGTCTGGTTTACAGAGCAAGATCCGGGACAGGCACCAAAACTACACAGAGAAACCTTGTCTTGAAAAAAAAAAAAAAAGAAAGAAAAAAAAGAAAAAAAGAAAGTTTAAATTTTTCTATTAGTATTACATTTCATTGTCATTATTATAATTATATTTATTAAACACATAATCAGATCAGGAGAATCCCTTTACTTTTATTATTTGCAACATTTTTTTTTATCATTAAAACCATCTTTAACTTGAATATGGTCTTAAACTTAAGTCCTAGCTGAACGTGGAACCCTCAATCAGTTCTCTCGTTTCATGGAAGAAAGTAGTAGTTAAGATGTGCCTATTCTCAATAATTTGCCATCGTGTATGCATATTAGCAGCCATACACACATATATCAAATTCTGTGTGCATGCATAATTTAGTTTTTCATGTTTTTAGCTTGACATAAAGAATCATGCTTATTTTGATTCTAAATTTACTTTTCTAATCAATACTGTAAGAATGAGTGGCAGTCATCTCCTTTGTGCATTATGTTTTCTTATTATCTGTGATTATATAAAGCAGTTTCTGACTATTGTACTAGTGACAGACTACATAATTATTTTCATATATGTATGAAATATATTATATACAGCTATAATATTTATATTATATTATGTATATTAGGGTTTTGTAAAGGTTAAAGTGTAATTCCAGGGAGCTCTCCTGTGCC
>CABHPR010154369.1:38161-58929 GCA_902168415.1 Peromyscus melanophrys | reverse complement strand
AGGGCAGATCGAAGCAACACAGCTCTCCCTGAGCTTTGGGGAAATCCCAGGCTTTACGTCCTGATTCTGACTGTGTTCACTTCTCTTTTGTGAGACTGGGAAAGTTGCTCAGTTGTTCCAAATCTATAAAATAGTGGTTTATAATACCAGCCTCCCTAGCAGCTCCATGAGAGGATTAAATAAGACATTTAAAAGGTCACCTCTGGCTGCCGGTACAACTCAGCAGCAGGATGCATGCCTAAAATACATAAAGCTCAATCCCCAGCACAGAAGGGTCAAATTGTGCTAGCTCCCGCATTCAGCAAGTGACTGCTGTTGGAGGAGGGCAGGAAGAAGCAGATCCTGTAATTCCAATAGCTAATAAGCATCGTCCAAAGTTGGGGAGGTCCGAGCCCAGAGATAAGAATCTAGTCTCCTCAACTAGCAGAGAAATGATGATGGACTCGGGTGTAGACTAAAACACAAGAGGAAGGATTGAGGAGCCAAGGAGCAAGATCCAGGCAGAGGATCTGTTATGCCAGTCATGGAAGAATAAGAGGGAAGAGTATGGTTTGAACCTGTTCCAACAGCTTTCAAAGGCTGGGGAGCCTTCTGCGCCTTAGAGCAGAGCTGCTCACAGTGAGTGGGCAGGCATGAGCTCACCTAACCCTAATAGGTACACCTGGCAAGAGCGGGCTGAGTAGGGATGTGAAGTCAGACAGTTCATGACAGCTACAAATAAGGTGGTCATTCAATAGCTGCTGATAATTTACTTTCATCATTAGAACCATTGTTCCAAGGAGGGGGGAGCAGGAAGCCTTCATTTGACTAGGAAACTCTTGCTAGGTAAGAGTTAGGCAAAGTTAATCACTTTATTTGTTCAGTCTCATTCAGAAATCTTGGAGTAAAGGATGTTTCCTACATGGCCCATCTTGTTTCATTTGGGGAATCTGGTGTCTCTCCTGGACTATGTCACTCAGCTACCTCCAGTCACGTGGGAAGCAGCGTCTTTGACAGCCTGGCAGCAATATTCTGTGTCTGAACTGTGAGTCAGATTGAACGTTGCTGGTGTAGGTCTGGAGGCCTTCTCTCTCCAGCCACCCCCTCTTGCTAAGGTAGTATACTACTCACAGGGCAAGTGGTGATTCTGAAATTCTCCAGCTCCCACCAAGCCTTGTTCAAGCATGCAGCCCTTGCCGGTCAGTTGGGGCTGTTTTGTTTTGAGTTTCTTCCTTTTTTATTTTCTGAGTAACGAATCTGTTTCTGGGCAAAAGCACAGCGAGCCCTCATGCAGAATACGAAGTTTTCTTGTAAAAATGTCAGTTGCAATAAAGGGAATCTGGAGCCAGCCTGGCAGCCCGGGGGCTGTTACAGCGATGAAGTCAGAGCCTCAGCTTGTGTCTACATGACACCAAACATCCAGTTAAAAAGTGAAAAACTCAAGCAGCCATCCAGATGTTTTGTCTGCTGGATGCCAAGCATCCTGATGTTTTCAACTATCCAGATGTTTGGCATCAGGCAGACCAATAATCAAAATCTGGAAACATGTAGGTGTTCGGTATCTTGTAGACACAGCCTTGAAGAGTAAAGCCAAGGCTAGGCTCTAGGACCTCCTTTCTTCCCCTAACTGTTAATAGGAGCTAAGAATCTCTGAAGACTTCCTGAGACTGAAAAAAGCTATTCTGTTTAAAAAGTGAGCACATAGGCAAGCAAGGCTTTTCTAGAGGCTATTCTAGACACAAAGAAAGGGAAAAGAAACAAAACCTACTTTAGTTCAAATGACTTTGAAATCTCTCACTTGGCCAACATAAGGATGCCCATTCCCTAAATACTTAGGGCAGCAGGTGTCAGGGAGTCCTGATGTTAATTAAACCTGATTTGACTTCCAGAGAGTGAACCTGAGCTTTCAGAAGGACTGCAGACTTTCTCTCATGTTTTCATGGCTGGTTGGGTCATGAGAAACTTTCTTAAGGTTCAGGGTATTTCTGGATAAGCCCTCTTAGTGTGAATGTCAGCAGGGACTGCACTGGCCTGTAATGTGACAGAATAATCCATGACAAGTTTAATTCTCAGTTTTAGATTGGCGTTCCTTACTTCACCCTTCTTCCAATAATCCGGAAAAATAACAAATGAGTGGGAGGGAGAGAGGGGGGACAGCATGTGCAGGGGAGTTTAAAAAACACCACAACATAAAAGGAACACTAAGAGCAGCATAATAAAGGATGAGGCAGAGTCATGCGACAGAGGAGAATCTGAACATCTGCACTTTTTCTTCTTTATAACTTCGTCAAGAAAACAGGAAAAACAGTGTGTAAAAACCACAAGTGGAATTTTTTTTTCTGTTCCAATTTTGTTAGTAGATTCCAGTAGGAAGAAAGTGACCATTTTATTGTCTTCTATAGGCTTGCAATATACAATTCATCATTGTCTCATGCATCCTATGATTGTGAGCTAGTCGTTATTACTCATTGTGATGTGGGGGAATTCCTCTCCTACCACATCTGCAGTCCTGCCTTTGCAGCAGAGGCTGGAAACGGTGTCTCTCTGGCCCTGTACCATGGCTGGACTCCACAGACTCTCTTCTCTTTCAGGATGGCTCCTTCCTTATGGTTTCATTGTTGTCTTGTTACCAGTTGATTGAGTCAGACATTTTAAATTTTTATTGTGACAGATTGACAGTGGTGGCAATCAGCTCAAATGACTCTGTCAATAGCATCATTGCTGAATCAATCTGGAGATTAGCAATGGCCAATGTACACATGATTTGGTCTCCTCGGAGGACACAGACATCTGCTTTCTGTGGCAGCAGCCTGCTTCCAGGCCCTTACTTGATACCATGTGCGTGCCTAACCCCTGTGCACAACAATGGCTTTTATCCTTGAGGCTTGGTTGTATAGTTAATTGATTCCTTTATCTTTTCATGAGAGATGCCAGCTCACATCAAAAAAAAAAAAAAAAGGAAAAGAAAAAAAACCAAAAACACACTACAAACACTTGGCTTTATACTTCTGGAAATGGAGAAGCTCAAAGCTGGAGTCAGCATTAGAGAAAAATAAAGATTGCTTTCATCCACATTGCTGAGAACTATGCTTGGATCCTCTAATTTTTCCTGCCATTGTTGAGAATTAAATGACTATTTGAGCCTTAGTGTACCTTTGAAAAACACAAGTGTCAGAACAGAGAAGGGCAAGATGTGTGTTTCCTGGAGAAGAAGGAAGAGTGGCCCAGACACTGTGGAAGAGACCATTTTCCGGTGTGCCAGGAGGGCCTGCAAACCATGCTCTGTCCAGAAACTGTAGCAAGTGTACATTTCATACACTTGGAAATATGAGATCATATTTGTTTGCTTATTTTGCCGTTGTTACTCTGCAAATGAGGAGGATACCTGCCCACAGAACAAAGAACGACCATGAGGTTCACATCTTGCAGAAAATAAATTTTTCACTAGGCCATTGCAGAAGAAGTGTACAGGTATACAATGAAAATTACTGCCCTAAAATTATAATGATTCAGTATCCCCTCAAAAAGTATTTATTGGAAAAATAATATGGTAATGACAGGAAATTGTCCAGACTGGAAGCTGGATGATCGGGAGCCTGGTTCAGTTGAGTTGGGTAGATAAGTATGGGAAAGTACGAACGAAAGTAAAGGACAATACACAATTAAGTTCCTACACGGGCCCTGGCAAGATAAAATCTGTCTAAAGGGGAAAGAAAGCTTTACACTTCCAGGATGTGGGAAGAAACGTTTCTCAAACACGCCATCTTAATCATTTTCATATTACTCATTAACATTATCGTTACTGCTGTTTGCAGTGAAACCCCAAATCCGGATCTTTTCCTACAAGAACAAGAAAACGAGCGGCAAGAATTTGTGGGCCTTTGCTTTGTTTTGTGTTTGGATATCCACTTCACTAGCAGCTCAAGCTGCATTTCCTTTCAAATGCAACTGGTCTCTGGTGTATTTTATTTGTTTGACCTGCTTTTCTTATTATTACAAGCATATAAAAAAGATAAAATAGTGATAAGCTTCGACCTACATACGCTACGCCATCAAATTTTATTACCTTGGTTTATTTATTTCAGATCTTTTTGAAGGAAAATGAAAAACCAGACATCTATCTTCAGTTAAATTCCCTCACTCCTAATTCCATCTCCCTTCCCACATCCCTCCTCCCAGATTTAACCACTATGTCGAATGTGGTGGTATAATCTTAATTTTATTATGTGTTGGTGTCTATATACTGCATGCTTTTCACTTTATTTAAAAGTATAATGCATTTTAGTCATGCAGTTTATAATTTCTGTGGACATTCTGTTTTCAAGAATTACCGAGTACAAATTGGTGAAATTGGCTTTATTATTCAATAAAATAGATAGTTCTCTCTCCTGCATCGACAGATACTCTTGAATAAACTTCTTTGTGCCCATGTGCTCCAGTTTCTTCAAGGTAGCATTGCTGGACCAGAAAACACACCCATCGACTGTCCTCCTTACTTTGTGTTCTCCAGAGCCGGGCTGGGGTGCACAGCCTCTGTTTCTCCACTTTCTTAAAGATGCCTGCCGGGGCAGGTGTGTGCATCTGAAAATTGTTTACTATGTTAGCTCAAAATATTGTTCCACATGAAGATATAATTGCTTTATTATTGAAAACAGCATACTGTACATTCTCATAGTTGCCATAGAAGATTCTCCAGGTCCTTCAAGTGTTCTCAGTGGGGGGAAAGTAAACAATAGACAAAGACTCTTCGGCCTCCTAAGATCTTTCAGGATGTGATTCCAAGTCATGATCATTTTTTTATAGCAGCAAACATTTCAGAAATCAGTGTCCCCAAAAACATCATCTATCTGCACATGGCAAACTGGAGTTCCACAATCATGAACATGGGTGTAGAGTTTTCCATTGATTTGGGAAAGCCTGTGTGTCTTCATGGGTTTCCTCCATCACTGAAATCATGACCCTTTATTTAAAAAAAAACAAAAAACTTCATGTGTGTCAATGCATTGATGTTTTGCTTGCATATATGTCTGTACATCCACATGCATGTCCAGTTCCAGTGGAGGCTAGAAGAGTTGTTGCTTTTTTTGTAACCACCTGTTCCATTATACAAACAGGGAACTCTCCATGTTATGTGGCCAGCCCTTGGCACATAGAAGGACTTCAATTGACACTTACAAATTGTTAAATGAATGGATCATAATGTTTCTGTTTTCAAAAGGATACGTAGACTACTAAAGCCTACAGAATCTTCTGAGACCTTGGAGTCTCAGACATAGTGGTGAATTTTTAGGGTCAGGAATGTGGTAGGAGTATACTCAGGAAACAAAAACACGGCACAGTTCAGGTGTCAAGACTGAGAACTGCTGTGAGGTCTTAAACTGAAGCAGAAACCCCAAAGAATTTGACCAAATTATTCCAGATGCACTTTCTGCCACTCAATCACTGGGCTTGTTCAATCCTTCCGGTTCTGATCAGCAGAGGATCTGATGGAAGCTTGGGACAGGGCATATGTATCCCATGTTCTGACCCTTTGACAGAAGCAGAGCGCTCACCTATGGCTGAAAGCTCAACTATTGGGATACCAAGGAGTGGGATGTGTGGGCATCCAAGCAGAAGGAACAGCAAGAGCAGCAAGAGCCACGCAGAGCTGGGGATAGATAACTTTGCACTGAGAAAGTCAAAAGGACCCTACGGAGTGCAAGGTGGGACATACAGCAACTAAGAGTGCTAGAAATGAGGACGTTAAGCCAAACTGTGCGGGATATTGGTTTCCAAAAAAATAAAATTAATTTACTAGGAAATAGAAACTCATTGAACTCTCCCTTATTGCTCTGATTTGCTCTAAGTAGGAAGTCATGTAGTCATTTGGGACACTTGGGACTTCCTTAGATCAGGATTTGTGTCTGAGTCTTCAAAAAAATGTCTCCACCTCAGAGCACTTTCTGGAACAAAATTACATTAGTAAAAAAAATAATAATAATAATGCCAAAGGTGTTGAATTGTAGCTGGAGTTTTCTCTCCGGGTCCCACCAAGCCCTGGTAGTCCAGACAACCCACTTATAAAATAAACACACAGACACTTATATTATTTAAACTGTTTGGCCTAATGGCTCAGGCTTCTTGCTAGCTGTTCTTATATCTTAAATTAACCCATTTCTATTAGTCTATAAGTTGCCACATGGCTCATGGCTTACCAGTACCTTACATCTCCATGGTAGTGGCTGGCAGCCTCTCTCTGCCTCAGCCTTCCACCTCCCAGAATTCTTTTCCTCCTTGTCCCGCCTACCCTATCCTTCCCGCCTGGCTACTGGACAATCAGAGTTTTATTTATCAATCAATCATCCACAGCACTTGAATCCTACCTTTAACCTAATATCTCTATTCAGGGCAGTACAGCTAACAGTAGGAAGTCTTATTGGAAATTTAACCCAAAATCTGGCTTTGGAGAATTGGTTCATTGCTATAGGATCAAGTTGAGCAAAGAGACTTGATTGCTTGTTTGCTTAGGCCTAGAAATAGAGGTAAAGGACAATCCAGGAAAGATAGATGTGTAAGTTTATCCTGAGCTTTACAGTCTCGGTGACTGAATTACACAGTATAGTTAAGGGGGGGGGGGTGTCAGAGGGAAGAGCTGGTTGGGTGGGTCTAGAAAGCTTAATGTTGATATTTGGGGTGCGTGAAGACCTGAAATCAGCAGTAACATTTTATAAAGAAGACAAAAGCAAGACTGGAGCTCCAGTAAGACCTGGAAGAAAAACAGATATCTGCTTGTAAGCCACTCCCATTGCTTTCAGAAACGGCCAACTGGGAATAGAAATAATAGAGCTGAGACTGTAGAAAAGGCTCGGAGGCTAAAGGCCAAACCTGAAGACATGCGTTTCATCTCCAGAAGCCATATAAAAGAGAACCCAACTTCCTCAAGTTGTCCTGGGCTGACCTCCACACACATGTTGCAGTATGTGTGCACATGTACACGTGTACACACACATACACACACACACACACACACACACACACGTGAGCAAATAAAAAAATTATTTAGGAATAAATAACTTAAATGGATGCACTCACCTGGCTTGCCCATTACTCAAAAGCAGAATGAAAAGAGGATTGATCTTTAAAACTAGAACAAATGAGGCTTCTTTGGACCCCAGATCAGTTCCCACTAGGTCTCTAGCACCTGATATCCTTGAGTCTATACACTTCCTTATCTGAGGAGACAGTATTGCCAAGGGATTAGCAGTATGGCACCAGATGAGGCTGCTAGAGTTGAAAGCCTGTCTTTGCAACTCACTAGGCTGAGGTAAGGCAGGAGGCTGAACCTCTGTATCTTTATCTGTACAACCACATCATCTTCTGAAGATCATCTACTCCTCAGAATATCATTGTGAAGACCAAATGCATGAAGTCCATGTAGCACAGGGCCTGGTGTGTAGAAGACACTTAGGGGCTGTCCCCGAAGCTTTGTACTGAGGGATTGTTTTCATGTATGAACAGGGTTCACTTCCCCTGACTGTCCCTTAGTCCTTCAGCAATGCTCTATACATTTCCAACAAAACTAAAAGGAATCCCTATGGATGGATGTTGGACCTCCCTGAGTCTAATGTGGAAAATCCTCACAGGCATGCTGGCACTGCTGGAAGTCTAGCCTCTCAGGTGCACTGAATTCTCACCATTGAAAAAGTCCTGGGAGAATTTCAATGCATTGTTTTGGAGACTTCCTTTCACCGTGCTTTGAATTTGTACTGGTTCCAATTTTAAACAATAAATTAGAAGCCCTTAAAAGAGATTCCCATTCACTATTGAGAAAGGGGAAAAGGATCCTGGAGCTGGCTGTCAGTTATCAGTCACTGACTTGGACAAAGTCTGAACTCTTCAACTTCATAAATTCCAAGCAACACCGTGTTGTTGGAAATTGTCTATCTGTCTGTCTGTCTGAGCTTGTGTTTGTTTGTTTTGCTTGTTTGATTTATGGAACTTTTTAACCAGAGGGTTTGTTCAGAAGGAGTCCACCCTTCTGTTTTGTCCGTATTGCCAGGCCATCGTAAGCGAAGAAGCAGCGGCGGCGTTTACCTGACCTGCTGCCCTTCTTCCGTTGTTGAATGCTGGTGAAGCACAGCAGGAGCTTTGATAACCTCCCGGCAAACACCAGCCGGCCGGTAAATGTGTAACTGAAAACTGAACGTGTAGCAGGAAACCCTAATACTGAAACGTGTAGGATTGGAGAGCTGACTAGGCACAAAGCAGAAAGTAGGTGAGAGCTACTTAGAAGCTGCAGTCTTGGCGGCTACCAGTCTTTAAGGATTTTCTTAATGAGAGAGCAGACCTTCAATGTACTTTTGAATTACTTAAGCCATCCACACACCCTTTGTTTATGAGCTATTCCTATCACTCTGAAGAGCATCCACACAGGAGTCTCCCTTAGTTGTAGAGAGTTTAGATTATCAGATCTTACTGTCCTGTGCTACTAAATCTCACTCAGGAGAAATAACAAGACTGCCTGAGGCAGGTGAGTGTGGTAGGAGTGAACTTTTTCCCAGCCAAGGTCCTTTGCTCTCCACAGATGGGCAGAGGAACCCAGAGCTGGGTGGTGTGGGGTTAAGAAAGTAAGGGAGAAAGTTCTGACATTGGCTCGAAACTACCGATGTCCCAATGGAAACTCAGGGACACCATCTTCTTCTGTCAGTGAATCACAAAGTGGCCTTGAGTGTTCACGTGCCTCCTCTGTGTTAGGTTTCCCTCCTTGTGGGACATGAGCATTTGTCTGGAAGGCCACATCCTGGTGCGGGTCACACTACCACCGTTCTCCTACACATTGTGTTCTCCCAGACATTGCTTCAGGCTACACTGAGACTCTCACTACAAAATAGAGTGGGAGAATACAGGCTGGACAAAGTCTGTAGCCTATAGAAATCTGCTACTCAAACAGCTACCTCTGCCCCCGCCTCAGGCCGGCTGCAGCCAGAGTGTAGAGACAAAAGCCATGCAGAAACCATGGCTGCAGTCAGCAACTCCCCCTGATCCTCCTTGAGCATCTCAAAGGCAGAGGGCATACTTGACAAAAACTTCCTAAGGATCAAACCAGTTGACCAACCAGGGAACACTCCTAAGCACTAGTGGGTGCTATCCAAGAATCTCAGCTCAAGATACTCTTTGTAAGAGCCTGTAGCTATCCAGAGATCGCTGTTGGAATCTGCTTGCTTCTATCCACATACAAATTTGAAATTATAAAAGTGTAGCAATTATTTTTTTAAAAAAAATCTTTGTTTGTAAACTAGGAAACTGATGTATGTTTACATTCTATGCACTGAAACACAGCTTTGTGGCTGTGAATTAAGACACCAATGAGACAGAAATGGGGGCATATAGAATGAAGCTTCTCAGCTCTGCCCACTCAGAGTGCCTTTCGCATGAGAGGGCAAATCTCTGAGGAGCAGCGATGTAGGTGAAGCTGTCTGTCAGAACACAGACCCATGTCTGGTGCTCGCACTCAGACCTGCTCAGATCTCCAGTGAAGGCAGGCCCTCACCAACTAAGCGGCCTCCTCAGCCGATGTAATTAGCTGTATTTTCATTCTAGACTCAAACAACACTTCACTCCATAAAAGAGAGAAGAGAAAATGCTCCAAGAAAGGAGCTTTGTTTTATAGACAGAACAAAGCAGAAACAAACTTTTCTTGTTTGGGTTTGTTTGTTTGTTTGTTTAAAGCCTGTGTGGTGGTCGTTTCACTTTGCTTTCTTTAAGGCAGGAACAGAGAGAGACAGGACACGAGAGGGACAGCTGGCTAATCTCAGCTGACTTAAGGCTTCATTTTCTGTGAAGGATTGAGGCAGAGGAAACTTCATTTTGTCCTAAAACTGGCCTGTTCAGGAAATGTGTGTATACTCACTTTAATTGTGATTTCAGTTTTGGTTTGATAACCTTAGCCCTGGTGACTCCATTTTGATTTTGACCTGGTCTGTTGAAGCAGACAGAAAGAGCTCAGTCCAAAACAGTGACTTTCAGGGAAATAGGCAGTTTTTACTTAATACTGTCCAAAATATGGTTCGATTTCACAAGCACTTGAGAGACACTGAACTTCCTCAAGAACCTATATCAACGCATAAATTCAATCTTCAGACACTCATTCCTTCATTTTAAGGTTTTTTTTTTTCTCTTTTGTTATAATACTAACAGCCTTCAAACAATGCTGACATTTACAGCAACATCCAAGACACGGGAAATACCTGACTCTTTGCCGAGAACTAGGTGAGATTCCCGGGAGAGCAGGAACGAAGAAGAGCTGCCTGCCCTAAGGAACCTCGGCAGAATGACTTGCTCCAAGACTGTCTAGAGCCAGGATGGCAGACGTCTTTCAAAAACAAGGATGATGTAACCAGGGAAGTCAAAGAGTCCTTTAGCCTTAGAAACAAGAGTGAAGGAAAACAGGCCTGGAAACGCCCCTGAACGGAAGAGTACACCTGTCAACGAACTCCTCTCTTGCTGTGTTTCTCTGTTCTGCCCTTGTTTGTGGGCCCCGGGGATATCCGATTGCCTTGTATCCATTCGCTTTGGCCACCGACCACACCTGCGTTTCTCTTAAGACACCCAAACATTTACATACAAATGAGTTTCAGAGTAAAACCTCCAGATAAGTTTGTGACGACTATAGATGATGAAGATGGTGAAAGTGAAAACGAAACGGACAAAATAGAGGCCCCAACCCATGTCCCGGGGGCCCGGCCACTAGAGCGGACGCCCAAGGCTTCATCTGGTTGAAGGTCACCACCTGAGTGGCGGTTCTCATCAGCAGGGCGCAAACCAAGGTTGACCTCAGGCTTCCTTGCAGAGTCGAAGGACTACGGCAAGGTCACCCAGTATATTACACGTGGCTGTCTCTTGACCTTCTCCAGGCACCTGTGAGAGACTCACAGTGGATTTTAAAGATCGGCCAACAGGGCTGTGTCCAGGAAAAGCCAGCTCCGGTGGGCTTATTGTTGTCGTTGTGGCCGTTATTCTTCCGCCCACATCTTTCGTTGCCTCTCAGTGTTTCTGTGAGACAAAGAAGCCAGCTGAGACTTCCACAAAGAAGAATGCAGGGAAAGGGGGGTGAATACCTTGAGCAAGAATAGCTTGGAAGGAGCCAAAAGTGGAAAAGGAAGTCTAATTCTGGCCTGCTCCGGTAGGGAGAAAAAAGTTTTTTGAGAAATGTAAACAAATCAGGAAATCCTGGCTCTCACTGCAGTTCCGATCTGGGGAGACGGCTCAGGTCCTTTCCCGAGGAGTGAGCTGCTGTTTGTGAATGAAATCCAGATCAAATTATTCACTGAGCTCTGCCAGCCCCGAAGTTTCCAGCTTTCCTTTAGCCTATGGCATAGCTTAAACCTTAAAATAATAATAATAAAAAAACCATATGCATGTTATTAACGCTCCATATTCAAATGGAAATTTAAGGCTATCGTAAATCTCTTTTCTGATGTAAATTCCTCTCTGCGAGTGCTCGCTGCAGGAAAGCCATTGTATCTGAGTAATCTAAACTTGAAAGAGAATTTTTGTTAAACCAGTTATGATAGGGGAAACATGTTTTTCACTGAGTCGAAAGATTAAAGTTGGTTGTAAAAAGGGGTGGGGGACCGAGGGAGAATTATTGGTTGCCCAACTAATGATTAGATACAGAACTTCAAGGAGAAATTAAGAGGCACAAAAGAAAGAGTCACGCAGATAAGTGAAAACAGCTCCAATGATATCAAATACAAGATGCAAGGTTTATCTTAGGTTGTAATCTCTCTTCCCATAGTCAGGTCGTGTAAGCCACCCTCTCTACCACGTCGTGCTTCCCCAAGCACAGTCTAGACCCTGCTGCACCACACAGCTGCAGGTTGGAATATCTAGTTTCTTTCTCTGTGTCTCTGTCTGTCTGTATGTATGTCTGTCTCCACGCCCCCTCTTCCCTCTCCCCCACCCCCTCTTTCTCTCTTTCCTACCTCTTAGTATCACTCTACAGAGTTCTTGCCAAGAAGAATGTGGACCTGGGAGGAAAAAGAGGGATCGAACCCCTAAAAATAATACGTTATAACTCTAGTTTATTTTAAAGCACTTTTTCTCAGTACTGCATACCCTCATCTCAAGCTGATTCCACGAGTTTCTTTTACTTTGTCGCCCTTCTGCCCCTGCCCCCCTTTCTTTCCTTTCAGGCCTACACACGTGTCCAAGTCGTTCACTGCAATGATTATTCTCATCAGGCAGCAACAAGGACATATTCCCCAGCTAAAGGTGTAGGTCTGTGGCACAGGATGTGCTTAATCATGCACAAGGCTTTGGATTCAATTTCTACCACCATATAGACAGAAAAGAATATATCCACGCATTAAGAGCTATGGAAACAGATTTAAAGTGTTTCTTCAAACAGTGCTATCAGTGGAGGCTCGGATGGGAGACAAGTTTCCCTTGGGTGGGTAGATTAGAGATCTTGATTAGAGATCTCTGTGGTTCAGGATTTGGCTCTCCTCCAGGCATCTGACCTCAGCCCTGGCACCGCTGTGTTTGCATAGGAACCTCAGAGAGGAGTTAGCTGGACAGGACTTTAGGTCTCAAGACAAAAGCTTTCTCAACTAAGTTTGAAGAACATGGCTAATAAATACAGAGAAAAATCTCCCTCTGCATCAGTGTGAAGAATGAACTCTGCTCTAAAAGCATTTATGATGAAGAAGAAAAAATATTTAAATTGAAAAATAAAAGATTAAGAGCAGGACAAGGACTGACTCTTACAGCCATATCACAAAGACTTTGAATACTTGCACATATACCTGGAGTTAATGTGTTATTAGTATTTAGAACTGGAATATGCTTTAGAATAATTTTAGTACAAGAATACCAAACCACGTCCTACAGCTGTGAGTCCAGTCTGGCCACGGCCCCACACACCAGCGTCACTCTGATCTCTCATTTAATGCTCAACATTCAAGGTAGACAATTTAATGCTCTTTGTGGATTGCTCAAAGATTTATGGTGCCTGTAGAGATGTTCATAAAACCTGAGCTATGCAAGGCTTTCGGCATCTCTCTCATTGTTATCAGAACCATAAAAATCATCACCCTCTTGTCCCTGGCCAGTCTTTTCTTTCTAGATAATATAACCCAGAGAAAAATAAAGTTAGATCTGGTGTCTGCTTTAAGTAGACTCTGTTGCAGAGAGCTGTGTGTGTGTGTGTGTGTGTGTGTGTGTGTGTGTGTGTGTGTGTGTATGTGTGTGTGTGTGTGTGTGTACAAAATAGTGATGTTATATCTGGAAAGGGAGAGAAAGAACATTGAATTGAACTATGTATGTTTGAGGATTTAAAGAGACTCCGTATGAAACTGTTGCTAGTACAAGTCATTTGATGTGCCAGAGGATGCTGCTGCATGTGGGCATCGTTAGTTTTAACCTCTCACTGGCCTCTCTGATGTAGGAGCACAGTCTCTGAAGTGTACACAGAGAGGGGAAGCAGGTGCTACAACTCCCCAGCATCTGGTTTAAATGACCACAATGCTGAGAGCACCTGCAGCCAGCATTTCAGCCAAGTCTGGCCTCCCATTGTATTCAACTGGTCTTTCTGCCTTAGGCAAGAAAAAGGCATTGTTTATCAGATTTGCCAAAGGATCTCTGGGGAGGTGGAGAAAGACAAGACAAACAAACCTAAAACAGAACGCAAGTGGAAGCAAAGGGCTGGAGAGCCTTGATTATTTGTGACTGTCCGCAGGGATCTTTCATCCTGGCCAAAGGAAGACAGAGACAGAAGCAAACATTAGCGTAAACCAAGACCGTTTCCTAACAGCAGTGTTCCCAGAAAACTGCTATCAGGAATCTTGTCCAAATGCTGTTCCTTACCCTGATGAGGAAATCCTCAAGTCTGGGAGAAAGGAAAAAAAAAACCTCTCAAATCAAACATTTATTAAACATCTATCATGTGCAGTGTTGCGTGCTGCTAAGAGAGAGGAGTAGAGAAAATCTTCCTGAGGAGACGGACTTGCCTCAGTGTGCTAACTCTTCCCCCTGTGTGCTTTATAGTTTCATAGCTCGGAGTAACTATGCAGAGTTAAGTCGACTACCTGTAAACTGTGCCAAAAGGTAAGAAGAGCAAATAAAACAGGCCCACCAATATAATAAAACCTGTGGTCAATGTGTTGGAACCAAAATAAACTTAGCAATCGCATTTTCAGGAACACAGAAAATAGTTTAAGGTCTTCTTGCGTAGTGTGTTTGGTAGTAAATATTTCCACCCCGGGAGCCCCTTTGTTTTCTTTTCTTTGTGTAGAGCCCCAACTAGTGGGAGATTGGGAAACTGCACATAAAGAAATGTCATTTAAGTGGGAGATGACCATTGAGCTTCCTTCTCCGGGCCGCCAGCCTAGGAGAGCTCATAGACAAGGCTGGTTTTCAGGTGTGAGACTGAGGACAAGTGCTGAACGGAGAGGGTTATGAAACTGGCTTATTCTTAACTTTCTGTGTGCTAAAGGGCGATCTGGGACTGATGACAGCACACGCAGTCGCTTGCATGTGAAATGAGTCAGTGCCCTCTGTCTACAGCTAATTCGAGAAAGGAAAATAAATTCTGAGTTCAGAACTTATTCCTCTCAAAGATCTTTTTAAAAGAAAGGGGCAACATCCTGTGACCAAAACTGCACAGGCGGGAGGAAAAAGACCCAGTTTCACACGTTAAATGAGAATTCAGTGAGAAATATCTTCACCCCAGTGGTAGTCTCAGCTGAGAACAGATAAGAACGCGCTGCTGCATTGGGGCAAGCAGGAGGGTGGAAGGCAGGCTGGAGGCCACAGGGCACCACAGGCCAGAACTTCAGCGAAGAACAAAATAGAAAAGCCTGGGAAAGCAGGCTGTGCTGACCCTTTGCTAAAGGGACTGAATCTCAGGAGTTGTTGGGATTTTTAAGTTTGTTTCTTCTTTCTTCCTTTTACGAAATCTCATTCAGCTGGATTTTTTTTTTAAGTTTCCCTTGCCAAAAAGTAGCAATAAAATGTAGACAGCCTGGAAAGGCTATTTTTTTTTTTAAATCCAAGATGGGTTCACCAATCAAAATATAGTCTGTATGCTGGACAGGAGTGGGGGTGTACAGGCTTCAGGGTTTTGTGGGACTCTCTAACAAGCCGTAAAACTTGTGTGTGTGTGTGTGTGTCTGTCTGTCTGTCTGTCTGTCTGTCTGTGACTGAATTCTCTATCTTTAATCAGCTTCTCAAAGGGTCCTATAACAAAATCCAACTATACAAGAATCCGCACATAGATAAAAACCATTCCCATTGTAACAGATGCCCCTCAGAGGGGCCTGACTTCACAGACTGTGCTTAGAAGAGCCCTGCAGAGCTCTCAAGCTGCCTGTCAGACCTCACGAAGCAGATGTTAGCCTTCAGAATTACAGAATTTACTCTCTATGCATTTTGAAGGTGTGGGAGTTCCCTGCTTATACTTTGAGGGAATGTGGGTACATGCGGTCACATCAACTCTGGGGATAAAGAACTTCTTCCCACCAGCTTCCCTCCAGTTTACAATCCATTACTTATGCTCAAAGGTTGGAGACAGTAGTAATCTTTTTTTTCTTACAGAGTACTGGTAAAAGTCAGAAATTAAGAACAGCAACAACAAAGATACCTTTAACTCTTAGGAGTCAAAAGTCTACGTGTTACATGCAGTTGTTATCAAAATATCAATTCATGGGAGTTTTCTGAGCCACTTAAACTTTGTGGTGATTATCAAATAAACTCCACAGACCTTTGTTTCATTTGAAAAGGGATTTGTTTAAATACTACTTATTTGAAGATCATTAAGTCTCTGGAGTTCAAGGATCCCGAGAGTAGTAACTGCCTCCCAATGCTATCTCACCTCTTTTATGATGTCAGCTTTCCCAGGGATTGTGTTTAACAAATGACTTTGTTGTGAAGAAAAGCTGTCGTATTAATCTATCTGTCCTGGCCTTCACCTCCCAGCCACGCTGTAATCACATAAGAGAAATCTGAGGGATAACTAGAGAACACACACCACGTATAAGCAGTCTCTTGGTAGGGGCCATGTGGTCCAATGTCACCACACTTTGCTCCTCAGCTATGGACTCCCTGCTCTTTCCATCGTGGACAGACATGACCATGGCTGAAGTTCACAAAAGGCAAGATGTGGAGGAGGTCTGGGACAGCGGGCAAAGCTCACCTCTTCCTCCCTGTTTTCTGTTCCACATTCTCTCTTTCAGCCTGTAAGAAGCTACCACAGCTGAGAAAGTACATCCTGTGTCACTAGGACAAGGTGACGTCTTTAGGAAAGAAGATATTTAAAAATTAGTTTGATGGGTTAAAAAAACAAAAGTGTATTTCCCTTACTAAGACAGTTTTAAAACCTCGCTCAAATATTACAACCACGAACTGTTCGTGCAGATGAAAATGAAAGGAGACCACTTAGAGGGCTTTGTCTAAACTAAAGCAAATGTCTTGAGTTATTATTCTAAGCATTGGGATTAACAGGCTACTAAACGGTTGCTTTGAAATTAGGAAGGAGGCATTTTAAGTATTACATCTGAACACGTGGCCTTCCTCGAAGGGATATGCAGAGTGTGAGTTGCTGGTGTTTCTCTGCCTCTCCCCACCCTCTTAGGACCACACCACCCTGCCTGAGCAGACTTGGCTCTGGGCCAACAGCTTTCAACGCCACTTCATTAGGAGCTCCTGGCTGTGCGGTTTCAGTGTGAGTTTTCCATCTCTCCTTCACAGACAGATAGGCAATGGTAAGCAGTGGGGGCATGTTTGACACATCCAATTCGAAAAAGGAAGAGGGGGAGGAAAGCCTTCAAAACTATGTCTATCAAAGTGAAAGTTGGTGAAAACGAGGCCAGTCACCTGACTTAGGGTTGCCAAAGAATTAATTCACGTACCTTTCAAGAAGTCCAAGATAAAAGTTAATTGGCTAGTTGATTTTAACAGGACAGCCAGCCCCCAAATAAAGATTCCCAAGCTTTATGAGGAACACAGGCATACTGGAAATAAAAGACACTCACAAGTAACTCCAATAGTTTAATGGTTTAGGATTCTCTTTGGTGTCCTGGGACCCAGTTAGCCCAGAAAGGACGAGTGCATATGGTGATGTGGGGAAGGGGTGTTACAAACTGTTTTTCCATTAGTTGATGGCCACATTTTAAGCCCACTATAGGTTGAGACATGTAGGGAGAAATAATAATGTCAGCTCCTGAGCATGTTTTGGAGGCAAGCCATACCACCACCGAAGTAAGCCCTAAGCTGCACTTGATGGAGCAAGTCCACACCTTATTAAGTAATATCAGCTCCTTGCCATCGTAGTCAATGATGTCAGTCAAAGACCAGAAGGGGCGGGATAATTTTGGACCTTTCCCTTGTTTCACGGAAGTACAAAAACAAGTGTGTGCTGGGCACAGCTGGGCACATGTGCACAGGCGGTTCTCAATTAGCTGCTATTATGTTCCCACCTCACACTGATAATCCACAGCTAATTTCTAATTGATTTTGGAAACATTTCAAATTACTCTGCCTTTTGGTATGCATTGTGCTTAATCTCCTTTCGCTATCTCTGTACACTGTTGGAACTGGAGGGCTATGTGATAATGAATGATAATAACGGCAGAGGAATCTGACCGGTTAAGGTAACAATGAAAATTTACAAAACAGAAGATCCAGACGAAGATAATAAGACTATGCAAGCATGATCTTTTTACCCTCTCCACTCTTAATTAATTCCTTCCTTCTGACAGTTAACCTCAGATGCGTTTCCAAATAACTTTCCACCACGGTTTTTCACAATGATTTCCACCACGATAAAGAGAACTGAGCACAATATTAAAGTAAGGAGTGTTATAACGTTTTATAATTGATAATTTGTCCTTGTAAACTAGAATCAAGCTGGCAATGGGTCTTTTTAAGGTGACTTTTCACATATTCTAGGTTTCGTTAAGATTAATTATATATAATTATAAACATAATTAGATTTGGGGACAAATAGTTTTCTAAGGTAAATATAGTCAGATCAAACACTAAAAAATACAAACATAGGAATAATATTAATACCGCCTTTCATATATTTAAAAATGTATTCCGTATCCTGTTAGGACTAATGAGAGATTTTCACCCTCTCTCACACAATTTGCACCTGATAAGGAAAGACAGAGACACATGACAAGTCCCACAGGCATGGACTGAGTTTTAGCTGTAGGTCATTTCATCAATGAGTGATTTAACAAATTAATTCAAGCAGAACAGAGAAAACCGAAGTTTGGTTTATGTTAGGTATGCAAGGTAACAAAGCCATATGGGACTCAGCCTTGGCAATTCTGTGCCACATCCATAACCAGTAGAGAAGGAAGCCATGCAGCCCAGCATGGTGGCAGATGCCTAGAATCCCAGCTACTGGAGAACGCCACAGGAAGATCTTGAGTTCCTCACAAGCCCCTAACTGAGGAGCTCTTGAGAGTTGATGGCTTCTGGGGGTTAGCCGGGTTTTGTTGCTGTTGTGTTTTAAGGTTGTGGGCCCTGGTTATGACAGTCAAGCACAAGAGGATAGACCCATAACCATGAGTATATGGCAGCATTATCAAAAAAAGAATGATAATAATAATAATAATAAAAAAGAGGACGTGAAGTCAGAAGGGACTGGGGACATGGAAGGGGAAATCTGGGAGGAATTAGGGCCAGGAGTCAGGAGTAAAAAAAGATATTTTATTAAAAAGATCTAATTGAAGTATCAGATGAACTGGCTTAAAGTCTAAGAAGTATGGACAAGAAGCTACAATTCTAAAATTGATTTATACATTTATTATCATTATTATTAATTATCACTTTATTTGTGGACACAGTGACTTGCTGTGCAGCCCAGTCTGGTCTCGAACTACCTTCCCTCTGACAGTTTTTGGAAAGAACGCTCTCTTGCCTCTTCCAGCTTGAGGTAGCATCCCACATTCTGGCCATGTTGCTGCCTTCTCCCTGTATGTCTTCCTGTGACCTTCCCTCTGTGCTTGTCTCGTGTCCAGACTTCCCCTTGCAAAAGGGGAGTGACAGTTACAGAGTAAGGCTCACGCTAATGGCCCCTTTTATCTTGACTACCTATAAAGACCTTATTTTTAAATAAGTTGCCATCGGTGAATGAATGAATGAATGAAAATTCTGTTGTCTGTGATGTGAATGAATCTAAAAGACAAGATGATAAGTCAAATAAAACATGTCCAGGAAAACATATGTGGTATGGCCTCACTTGTGTTTGGAGTCTTTTAAGAGGAAAGGTCATAGAAGTAGAGAGTAGAATAGTGGAGACCAAGGACTGGGGATTGGGAAAGGCTAAAAAAGGAGCAGCATGAGCCAAAAACAGTTAAAATAAGAAGTACCAATGGGATCCAGCAAGAATTACCATGAATAATTTTTACTTGTTCATAATACAAACAAATGATAAGCATGTGAGGTGAGGGATATGATAATTAGCTTGATTGGATAACTACGCAATGTATTTATATGCCTGAAAGCATCACAATGCTCCTCTCAAACATGTATACTTATCTCCAGGCCAGGTCCAAAGACCTGTAAGCCTAGCTAATGAGGCAGGTGTGCCGAGGAAGGGCGATTGCAAGTCCAATGCCTGTCTGGACTACACTTTGAGTTCAAGGCTAGCCTGGGCAACTTAGTGAGATTTGGGAGTTAAAAATATTTGTTTTAGAGGCTGGAGAGATGGCTTAGAGGTTAAGAGCACTTATTGCTCTTGCAGACCCTGGTTTAATACCCAGCATCTATATGGTGACCCACAGACCTCTGTAACTCCATTTCCAGGCAACTAGACACTCCCTTCTGACTTCATAGGCACCAGGAACACAGGCAAAAAACATGAACACATGGAATAAAATAAATACATATTTTAAAATAATAATATTAATAAATGGTTTTTAAAGAGCAAAAATACATCTTTTCATATGGAAAGTAGCAAGGCAGATGGTCAATATATTTGAAACAAACAGAGCTATCAGAGGGCCCTCTGTCAGAATTTATGTTCAAATCACTTTGTTCATCTGTTCTAATTGTAACTTCATCTTTGTTTTGACTTTGAAGATCACAGATGGAATCAAAATCCAAATGAGAGGCTGGGGAGTAGCTCAGTGCTACAGCTCTTGCCTACTATGTACAAGATCCTGGGTTCAATCCCCAACACTGAAAGGGACCAGGCCTCGGGGAGGGGGTGGGGAAGCTAAGGGCTTCATCTCAAACTTCAGCTGTTGCATAATGTCTCAGTTGCATCATGTCTCAGACACCACCTGAATGTGTAATTTGCATAGCCTTCTGGCACCTACAAATTACACAGGAAGAAGTTTCTGGAATGTGGGCCTTAGAAGGACCTATAAATGAAACCATTGATACAAATCTCTCAGGACTAAGTTCAACACCTTGCATTACATGGGAAACGAACAGGCAGCCAAGGGAACACAGGTGTGGTATGTCCAAAAGAGCCCACACTTTTAAGTGTCCAGGCAGCCATGTTCTGCTCAAGCTGCATCCCCCCGGGTGGTCCAGCTAACAAAGCTTCCTGTCATAAAGCTATCGCTCAGTACAAGGCGAGTGCATTGTGAATGCCAGGTTCAAAGCAGTTCATTGAAAACTTCTTGGTAAGTAATTAAAGCAAGCTGGGGTTTGGGACGTTCTCCAGGAGGGAGCCCATTTTGAGAACAGCTTTCCAATTCACATGTTTCATAAGCCAAGGGTAGGCTTAGTTCAGAAGAATAAACACACACACACACACACACACACACACACACACACACACACACACACAC
>CABHPR010154369.1:20000-38151 GCA_902168415.1 Peromyscus melanophrys | reverse complement strand
CACACACACACACACACACACACACACACACACACACACACACACACCCCTTACAAATTTTGAGATTAAAAAGCAGAGTCGAGGGCAGGGCCAGACCACAGCAGAAGAGCATAGGCTTAAAGAAAATGAGATATTTTGTCTCCAAAATTGTCTGTTTATTGAGCTCTTCGGCATCATTGCAACTACTGTCTTCAGATCCAGATCTTTATAGAACTGTAGGTGCAGCTGCTGCCTGCCCACCAGCCACTCAGCCCAGCTCTGACTTTGATTTGGTTTGATTTGGTTCTATTTTATTCTGTTTTTTCTTTGAGCAAATACAAAAAGATAAATTATGTATTTCAAGTGAATTAAAGGCAAGTGGAGTGTTCCGGCCATTCTGGAAAAAAAAGAAAGAATGTAAAATTAATTAACTAATTAAAAATGGGACCACTCTTTCTATAGATCTTTAAAAACAGAAAGTAAAAACAAACAGACTGCCCGCCTCAGCTCAGATGACGACATATAGAACTTTTCAGTGTGTCTACATCTTCCATTTTCAGGTTGGTCTTCATGATTCTTGGTACCAGTCTCTTAAAATTCCACTACACCAAAGTACTAAAGATTCACTGACTTAAAACAGTAATTGTTCCCTTAGGTTCTGGAGGTCTGAGAGCCACAATCATTTCACTAAGCAGTGTCTAGTGTAAGCAAGGCTGCCCCTGTCCTCAGGATCTGAGGGAGAAGCCGTCTCCTCAACTTCTTCAGCTTCTAGTACCCATCTGTAGTGGTCTGTGTCTCCTACCCTTTTCTCCTCTGATTCCATGTTCACATGGCCTCCTCCTCTGGTGTCTCTCTTATGAAGGCTGGTCTGATAAAGATGACCTAGCAGTCATTTAAGGAAATGCTGATAAGGTCCAGGGATTAGGACATGAACTTATTTAAGATGCCATTTTTGTGCTTACCACAAATGTAGGCAGAAGTTCCTGTCCCTCAAGCCATTCCCAAGTAACGACACAGAGACTTAATATTAATTATAAATGCTCAGCCAATAGATCAGGCTTATTACTAGCTAACTCTTATGTTTAAGTTAACCCATATTTCTTATCTATACTTTGCCATGTGGCTTGGTACCTTTTCTCCGTATAGCATGCCCATCCTGCTTCTCTCTTCATCTGCCTGCTTCTCCTGACCTCTCCCTTCTTCTTCCCTGCATTTTCAGTTTGGCTCTTCCACCTAACCTTATCCCGTCCAGCTATTGGTCAGTCAGCTTCTTTATTAAACCAATCACAGCACCATATATAAAGGAATATTCCACATTTTCCCCTTTTTGACTAATTAAAAAGGAAGGTTTCAAGTTTAACACAGTAAAATTATATACAACAAAAACAGTTATCAAGTAAGAATTACAGTTACAATATTTATTCCATTTGTACTTGGCAAAATTAGAGAAAATACTCTATTATCTATTTTATCTATGTGAGTCTAAAGTATTATACCTAATTTACCTTTTATCATGACTAAGGAAAACTTTAAGTCTAAGTATTTAGTCTTTAATGCCAACAGTGTTATCTAATGACAGGGACATCTGGCAGCCTGGACAGTCACCAAAAGTTCTTCTGTAATGTTGGAGCATCTTACTTTGGCCTATAGGCCTAGTACATCTGACAGACATTATTAAGAAGCAGGGAATCTTGAAGGACTATCCTACCTTGTCTTGGTAAAGTTTGGTAATCACTTTCTTTTGCATCCCAATGGTCCAGTTTGGACAGTATACTGTCAGCAATTGAGGCAAGGGCAGTTTTTTGCCCATATGGATAGAATTTGCCATAAAGAAAGTAAACTCCATACAGAGGTTCCTCGATGCCCATCATCTTCTTTTGAAGTAGCTTGGTGCTTCCAGGAGCAGATGTGTTTTACTGTTATAAAAAACCTTAGGTTATTAAACATATTAAATGCTGTGTTTTGTAGGTCTTTTAAGTATTTGAAGACCATTTATCTATCTAAATATATCTGTGTATGACCTTGAAAACATACCTAACATGACTCTAAGTTTGATTTTTATAGATGACTAATTACTAACTTGTATTTCTTAATTATATATTACATTTTTAAATGAGTTACATAAGCACAATACCCCAAACAAGAGTAGAAGCATGCATACAGTATAACAAAAGTAACTTTAAATTTGTATCAATAAACCAAAATCCATACCAATGTAAAATATTTTGAGATTGATAGTTGTTTTTGGATTTAAGTAGATTCAATAATCTACCCTTTTATCTCATCACTTCTATATTGTATCTCCTCTTTTTCCTTTAGAAAGAGGTCTTTGAATTTAACTCCTTGGTTTAGCTTTTTCCTTGACCATGACCAATAACAACTTATAACCAACCCCACTTAAATGATGGTGAGCACCCATAATCCATCTTTTGGGAATGTGGGCATTGTTTTCTCTAGACTGCTTCCTATTGTCTGGGGGAGCTGGAATTTTGGGGGAACCTTGAGAAAACCAGGAAAACTGTTAGGTCTTCACTCTTAGTCTGTGAGGCTGGACCATCTCAGCCAGCATCCTTGAAGCTGTTTTGGATGCAGAATTTTGAGAAGACTGCCACAGACATTTTGAGATGCTGGATCACCTAAGCCATCCATTTTCATTGGTATCTGGTCTTTTTCTTGTTCTGAAAATACATAAATTTTTAAAGGTAACATACATTTGATACAAGTATAGACTGTGTGTTGTACACAAGTTAGCCAAAGATGATTTTTTGTGTTGTTGTATGTTTGAGCAGGTAAAATATACATTATGTGTTTTGTAGTTTTTCTAGGTTTTTTTCTTTATCTTTGTAGTCAGAATTTTCAGGGGTTTTTCCTGGATCAAACCTTATCGTATTTAACCTGGAATGAATCCACAGCCTCTCATTTCCTGTGGAAATAAAAGCATAACCTCTCTCCAAATGTAACATACCTTTTTACTTCCATTTTGAAGTCAAGACACTTTAAAAATATATAGGTTGGTTTAATCCAGCAATTTTTACAATCCAGTGTGTCTTAGCAGTTGTTGTTCCTTCAATTAGCAATTAGAAAATCTAAAGACAACACAATAACATACAGAACCCAGACTCTGTGCATTTCCCATCTTCACATGGCTTTATTATATTTTTATTACTCTATTGCTTTTTAAGTACTTTATTATTTTTAATTATTTTTTTAATCTATGACTATCTTTACCCTTTCTTTTTTCTCTCCCCAGCCTATGTGTATTTTCAAACACACAGTAACCTCTTTAGAGGCATTTTCTGTCTGGATCTGTTTTTACCGAGCATCTTTATTGTTTTTTTGATTGCATAAGATGAATCTTAAACTGGTATGTTAGCTGCCACTGGTGTAGCTTAGCTTAGTGCATGGCAGTAGTACATGGCAGCTGGTTCTTTCCACAGGCAGCTGCCAGAAGGCTCCTCTCTATACCGCCACCTGTATGAGAGACTGTGGGGACCCACCAAGTGGCTTAGCTCATGGCTTATTGGCAGGGCTCAGGCTGGTTGGTTCAAGTCCACAGACAGTGACTGAGAGATGTATCTCTGCATAGCAGCTGGCATAAGAGACATGAGACTAGGATGCCACACCTGACTCCATTTTGTGTGCCCTTCCCAAGTTCTCTTGGGTTTTATGTGGATGTAGGTGCTGAATGTTTGGGTGTCATTTGTAGGTGGAAGTTTCTGTCCCTCAAGTTGCTCCCAGTAACCACACAGAGGCTTAATATTATTATTATAATTATAAATGCTTGGCCAATAGATCAGGCTTGTGACTTGTTAACTCTTACATTTAAATTAACCCATATTTCTTATCTATCATCTGCCAAACTGCATGACACAATTTCTCAATACAGCATACCCATTTTGCTTCTCTGTGCATCTGCTTGAGACTCTTGACCCTCCCCTTCTTCTTGCCCACATTCTCATTTTGGCTCTTCCACCTAATCTTATCCTGTCCAGCTATTGGCCAGTCAGCTTCTTTATTAAACCAATCACAGCAACATATATCACACCATGTAAAGGAATATTCCACACAAGACTTCAGAAAATTGGATTGATGTCTATGACACTGTTCTTGGCTTTCAATTAAAAAACAAAAAGCCTATGGGTGCTAAATACTCAGGGAACTTAATATCTCCAAAATAATGCTAACAAGTTTAGGCATTGGAGGAGTTTAACATCAAGTGGGAAGGGCATTTGTGAGTAGATTGGAGAAGTATTAAATAGTAGCTGGGGTGATGTGTGCCAACACCACCTCTGTGAGTGGCTAACTGTGCAAGAAGATGAATGAGTTGCTACCCTGAGTGGATTAGCAGTCCAGAGAATCCAAAACAAGAGTGGGAAGAAAATCTGTAGAAGAAGACTTACATTGCACATCCAGGTAACAGACTGGGGTTGCTTTGGATTGATAATAAGGGAAGGTAGTATGCTATATGCTTTGGATTGTCATAGTCCAAAACTATAGAAGTTTCCAGGGTTTAGTGTCTCTAGAAAGATCATGTCACTTCTCTGTTTACTCAGCTTTGAACAGCTTTCTGATTTTAAAGTCTGAATTTGCTGACTGCTTCTCAGAATTTTTCTTGCTGATTCTGTTTGTTTGTTGTCTTTCCAAATCAAATTTTATTTCATACTGATGAAAACAAAGACACAGTTGTATTTTTCCACATTACAGAACAACATAGCAATAGAATTACTAAATAATATCTTATCATTTCCTATGACTTAAACAGCAGTCTATGTTCTTCAAAGTTAAGCAAAATGACTTAGCAAATGACCAGATATGAATGTCTAAGGGCTGGTGAGGCGACTCAGTGAAAAAGGAATTCGACACCAAACCTGGTGACATGAGTTCAATCCCAGGAACCTACATGTATAAGGCAACTCCTGCAAGTGTCTTCTGACCTCCACAGGTGCACTGTGGAAAGCCCACATCTGTGCACATGCATGTGCACACACACACACACACACACACACACACACACACACACACACACACACCCCAAATAAATAAATGTACCAAATGTAAGTGCATGGCTTCATTGATACCCTACATAATCTCTTCCTACTTATTTCCATTATCAATTAGCACCAATTTGTAAAGATACACTTTTACCATTGCTTTGCCAAACTGGGACAGACAGAGAAATTTATCCAGTTCAGAAATCACAAGCACATATTTTTGCTACATATTAACTTGTGTGGTAACTGAATATCTTTATTACTCATAAACCTGCTCTCAATAATCCCCCCAATAATTTGGGCATTTGGGCTACCTAAAATAAAACCTTTGCTATTTCTATGTTTATAAAAAAGACTGATTTGTGGTTCAGTGGGTTCAGTACTTGCTCAAGCATGGGCCCTTGAGTTCAAACACCTACTACTCCAGTAAAAAGCCAGTGTGTCCACATATACCTGTAACTCAAGGAGGGGGAGAGAAAAGGGCAGCTAGGGCTTGCTGGCCAGGAGGCTAGCTTCAGACCCAGGGAGAGACATTGTCTAGAAAGAAAGAAGAAAGAAAGAAAGAAAGAAAGAAAGAAAGAAAGAAAGAAAGAAAGAAAGAAAGAAAGAAAGAAAGAAAGGAAGGAAGGAAGGAAGGAAGGAAGGAAGGAAGGAAGGAAGGAAGGAAGGAAGGAAGGAAGGAAGGAAAGGAGAAAAAAGGAAATAAAAGAAATGAAGAAAAACTAAAATTTCACATTTGTTCATTGACAGATAAAAATAAAGCATTTTTAGATAAATTCCTCTCCTACTGTAGTTGGTTTTAAGTATATTCACAGAAAAAGCAAACTTAATTATATGAGCCAATCGTTTTGGAAACCAGGTTTTTTTAATGGTCTGAAATATTTCTAAACTTGCCAGAATATGATCTAACTGTTCTCCCAAATGTTTGCAAAATAAAAATAAAAAAATGAAGTCACAATATTATTATTGCTTTCTCAGTTCTAATAAATAATGCTCCAAGTTTGGATAAGGTTTTAATTGAAATACATAGCACAGAACTGTAGCTAGAGTTTTCCTACCTGGCCCACAGTCAGGACAAATCTCTCTCACCCGCCAGTCCCACAGCTGCTCAGACCCAACCAAGTAAACACAGAGACTTATATTGCTTACAAACTGTATGGCCGTGGCAGGCTTCTTGCTAACTGTTCTTATATCTTATATTAATCCATTTCTATAAATCTATACCTTGCCACGTGGCTTGTGGCTTACCGGCGTCTTCACATGCTGCTACTCATGGCGGCTGCTGGCAGTGTCTCCCTCACTCAGCTTCCTGTTCTCTTAATTCTCCTCTCTGTTAGTCCTGCCTAAACTTCCTGCCTGGCCACTGGCCAATCAGTGTTTTATTTATTGACCAATCAGAGCAATTTGACATACAGACCATCCCACAGCACAGAACATTTCAGTATTACTGTCTTTCTTTTTCAAGTGTACATAGATTCTAAATACCATTTGCCTGAGATTCAGAATGTCAGATTCCAGTACATGCTGGCAGGTTTTGATGGCAGTGATACAATATGAGGTCTGCTTTGAATGATCAAGAAATACAGAACATTTCTTTTTTCTTGAGAAAGGAATATTAAATAGAAGTGACATCATGGAAAAAGAAAAGCCTGCTGCCCCAAATAAGAGGACCATTAGTTGAAAGCATTATTTGTACTCTTGGGAATAGTATAATACCATCTGATTCTTGTGTATTACACTACTTGCATGCATATCAATTCATATTTGAAATACAGTCACTGTGTAGTGACTAAGAAATTGTGAAGCAAATCCATAGTCAAAACCACAGTGGTAACAATTTGTGTTTTAACTGCTCTTTATACATGAACAAAATTTCAGTAAGCATGCTGGTAATTTTAAAATGATGTAGCAAGAGTTCTGATTGCAGTGGTTTGTTATTTTACTGAACTGCATTTCAGAAAAAGAAGCTAACCTCTTGACCTATTTATTACTCATATATTCTGTATCATACTATGCAAATACATGTGTATCAGCTGAAAAGATCATACATTTCCCAGGAAGAAACACCATTTTATTGCTGGCAGTAGTGTGCAGCTGCAAAACAGTGTATTAAGTATAGGCATGAGAAAGGTCTGTATGAATGATGCTGACCTAATTCCACACAAGGCACCTGAGTGACATCAATCCATTGGAGGTAGGAGTTTATCAATGAATTGCTTGACAGCCATCATTTCCTGTTGACATGAACATTGTGCCTTTGTAGATTTTGTAGATTTTGAAGGTTACATTAGCTGGAGTTAGGACTGTTTTTAGTATTTCAGTAATATTTTTAGAAGGTTTTTTGCCTTATAGTGCTTTGTCTGAGAATTTTTATTTTTTAATTTTTTTAACCTTACAGATCTATTGCTTATAAACTATGGTTTCCGATTTTGTGTTATGGAATTTTTATGTGTGCAAATTTGTGTGTCTCTGCATATGTATCTTTCTTGTACTTTCTTTTGGGAGGGCTCTGTTTTTCTGTTTGTATATTTTCTCCTAGTCTGTTTTGTTTGTTTGTTTGTTTGTTTGTTTTTATCTTATTTAATTTTTATTATTTTTCAAATGTCTATTTGTTTTCTAAGGAGGGTGAGAAAGAGAGTGTGAACTTGGGTGGGCAAGGAGGTGTGGAGAATCTTGAGTTGGAGGAGTGAAAACTATACTCAGAATATATTGTATGGAAAAAAACTATTTTCAATTTAAAAAGGGGGGGTGGAAACAAGGTTCAAGACTATTCAAAAAGGAAAAAATAAGCAAGAGAAAACATTACAATTTCAGGAGATGGTGTGACAAACAGAAAGATTCATGACAGATGCACAGTTGTAGAAAGCTACTATAGCCACACACACAAGAATTCACTTTTCCTGAGTGACCATCGTGTTTCCAGTGGGGCTTTGCTTGGCTGCCACAGTCATTCTCAGTATGAGGCTCATCTGAAGCAGGTTCAGTACTTTGCTTCCTGAGCAGTCTAAACAATTTAAGTAATCCATTGTTTCCTGGAAAGAAACATTAACTCCTGCATAAAACTAGGGTTTTCTGGCAGTAGGCAATGTATCTTCTAAGACTGAAAGAGTTCTGATTAAAACATTCATGAAGAAAAATAACAATTTAATTTATATATCTGTATCTATATAGATAGATACAGATATTTAAATGGTTTTTCAATAAAAGGGGCTGTGAAAACACAGGTTAATCTGGTGCAGTGTTTCTCAACCTTAATGCTGCGGCCCTTTAATACAGTTCCTCATGTTGTGGTGACCTCCAACCATAAAATTAGTTTTGTTGCTACTTCATAACTTTAATTTTACTATTGTTACAAATCATAACGTAAATATCTGATATGCAGATGGTCTTTGGCAACCCCTGTAAAAGGTCATTTGATGCCTCAGGGGTCACAACCCACAGGTTGAGAACTGCTCATCTAGTGATTATGGTCAGCCTTAATTCCAAGTATCCAGGGATTCTTTTGCAATTCAACACTTCTGACTTTCTCGTCACCCAGCCCTGAAGTGTCCGAGCCCTGTTGGTTCCCTGTGAACTGAACTGATTAGGAATGACTGGCAGACACTCAGCACTACCTGGGCACTCCCGGAGCCCTGGCTAGCTCCTGTCTTGGAGCTTCCAAGTTTGAAAACTTGCTGTTGTTTGGTGGCATTAATGTTTTCCCAGGAGAAATAAACATCTTCCTGTCAAACCACTGAGATCTGTGCAATAGGGAGAGGAGTTGCTTTCTTTTGGGCCCCAAGAATTAAAAAAAACAAAACAAAACAAAACAAAAAAACAAAAAACAAAAAAACCAGGGAGGGGTGACTGGCTTACTGGAGGGAAATGGTGTAACTTGTGAATGGTGTTTTCAGGAAGTTTCTGAGATGATCAACAGGAATTGTGCATTGATTTTGCTTTTTCCATGACTGTAGAGATAAGGACAGAACAGATCTGACTGGGAAATTAAGACAAATTAAATGGGAATGGTTGAGCTGGGGACAGTTGGATCTGTTTCGTCTTGCTTTTGCTTTTGGTGACATATAGACACCAAGAGGCACAGCTCCCAGTGTGAAGAGAGATGGGATATATACCTGTATAGTGCGCTGTAGCCACCTGCTGAGGGGCAGGGTCACCTACAGGGGACACAAAATGCCTCCAGAGGGGCAGAATCACCTACTGAGGGGCAGGGTCACATGCTGAGGACTATGTCAATCCTGCTCCAAATCTGAGATTGGAAGCCTCAAGGTGAGGCCACCTTTTTTTATAGTATAATTGAGGTCTGTGGAAACACACTGCCTTAGAGGACAATAAATCTCACTGTTTTCCCTAATGGGTTTATGCTTCAGAAGTTTGTTTTTTTTAAATATATTTTATTTATTTATTTTATTTCAGTGTGGCTCAGTGTGAGTATGTACATGTGAGTGCAGTGCACATGGAGGCCAGAAGAGGGCATAAGACTCTGAAGCTGGGGTTCCAGGCAGTTATGAACTGCCCACCACTGTGGGTTTGGGAATCAGGATTCCAATTCTCTGCAAAAGCAGCAAGTTAACATCTGTGTAGCCTCATGAAAAGTGCATTTGTCAGGGGGAAAGCAGCATTTGAACAGTACAATGCACTGGATCTTTTGCAGCCCTGCTTTCATCTGATTGAGTTCTCACCTCATCTCCAGAGCAATCACCAGTCCTTGGTGGATTGTGATGATATTTAATTCAAGTGATCTTTTCTGAAGGGTCCATGGAACTTCAATAACTGCTTGGAAATACTACCTTTTGCTGTGGAATGTCTTTCTGTATGCTGTGAATATGTGTTGCTCTGATTGGTTGATAAATAAAGCTGTATTGGCCTATAGCAGCTTAGAGGCAGGCAGGAAATCCAAGCAGATATACAGGGAAAATAAAGGAGAGGAGGGAGAGACGCCAGCCACCACCAAAGGAGCAACAAGATGCCAGCAGATTGGTTACACCATGGCCAAGAGGCAACATATAGATTAATAGGGTTGAGTTAAGTTATAAAAGCTAGCTAGCAAGAAGCTGAAGCTATAGGCCATACAGTTCATAAGTAATATAAGCCTCTGTGTGTTTACTTGGGTCTGAGTGGATGCGGGACCAGGTGGGACACAGGAAAACTTCTGGCTACAACCTTTATATTCCAAACTTGTTTTCTTCCTTAGTCCATGGACTTGTCTTCAGGACTAAACAACAAGCTTCCCAATGACAATTACCTTCTTTACAATAGATGACCAGAAAACTTGATACGGTCCTATTTATATGCACTAAAAATACATTCATTTCATTTCAGTATCCTCATATGTATTCAATCTCAGTGCAAACAAAGACCACAAAAGATTTTAAGCACAGCACCTTTGGTTATTTTTGCTTGTTACATTACAAAGTTCTACTTACACCAACCAATATTGTTGATATATAGATGCAATGAGGCATCTACTCTATGTGCTTATATAAATTTTATCATTTGTAAACACCTTTGTATTTATTGTAGCAACTTGGAGGTTGGAGAGGGAAAGTATAATTTTATCATTGGGAAAAGACACGGCTTAACTATGTTTCTGAAGGTTGTGCAATCAACCACTGGCAGGACCAGATCTTTGGCAGCAGGCTCTTACCTTCTGGTGTTTGCCTTCCAGCGTATGCTCCTCCCACTCCCTAGATGTGTTCAAATTCTCTCTTAAGGAAGACCTTCTGTGGGTGGCTACCTAAAAGAAGTCTCTCTGCAGGGAGGGAAGACAGGGGTGCTGTGCTCTCTCAGAATCCCCTCAGAAATAAAAAAGGACAAATAAATGATTGCCTGCTCTGCTTTTTACTGTGCTGCATGTTGGGAAACTGAATAAACTTTTATTTAAACAAAGAAAACCTTACAGGAGAAAGAAAAAAGGAAATAGAAGACCAAGTATTATACCATCTTAAAGTGCCTGGTAAGGAGCTGGGACCATAACTTAGTGGCAGAGCCCTTGAGGTGGGGGCATAAGAACCTGGGTTTCATCCCTAACAATAGAAAGAAGAAGAAGAAAAAAAAACAAAGACAGCCTGGGAAAGGTTGGCTCAGTGGTGTTGGCTCAGCTGGATTCTCTTTCTAGTCCTAGTAACTGTTTTAGCTGCTTTGAGAGGCAAAGGCCAATTAGAACAGAACAGACAAAACCTCACCCACATTGTCCTTGCAAGTATTAACACCACTTTAGATAAGTATTTTGTAATTATATTGGCACTTCCTGAAACCAAGTTATTAAGACCAGCGAAGCTACAGAGATGCATGCCGAGCTGCGAGCAATGCTAAATGGGGATGCAATTGCCCTCTGCCTTTTCCTGCTGTCAGGTAGCAGGTTGGCCACTCAGCATCCAGGCCAATCTCTGTCCCTTTAGGAATTTATATTCTAAAACCACGTGAAGGGTGTGCTTTGATTATTCCAGCACTGTGATAACAGTAAAACCAGTTGAAGATGAGATTTTAAGTTAGAACCATGGAGGAGGAAGGATTTGAGTCTGGGTACCATCATGCCTCTCTCTCGATCCTCCCACCACACACTAAAGTAAATGGCACCCTTCAGAGGCGACACTGGAGCTGAGCAGAGATGGGCCTGGCCTAAAACGCTCCCCTCACTCAGTTCCAACACGGATGTTCTAAAAACAACTCTAGTTTCTGCAGAGGTCCCGCCTGACCCTGGTCACCCAACAAAGTCACCCCCCTTTTCTTGCCCAAGCGAATTTGAATTAGTTTCCTATTACCTGAGGTAGAAAAAAATTTAGACTAATGCTCCAGGAGCTTAGAAGAGTGACCAGGGCAAAGGATTGAGAAACAAATGGCTCTGTATTTGAACTGTGGCCATTGCAGCCACGTGAGCACAGGCATTATTTCGTCGTTTCAGTTTCTACCATTAAGTGGCAATGTTAGTAAGACATCTGTCATAGAGTTATGATGATGACTAAGTGAAATACATGCCTGAAAGTCCAGCTGTGCATTCTCTGCTCTTTTCTGTAGTCAGCAATATTAATTTCCAAGACTCCCAATGTGTTAGTCATTCACTCATGCATGCATGCTTGAACTCAGCACGTATTTGATCAGCCAAGTGCCAGCTATAGGCCTAACATTGTATCTGGTATTGAGCAGGAAAATAAATACAAAGAAGAATATTGGAGGTAAAGAGACCCCTCATTGGGTAGAGCACTGGCTGCTCATCCAGAAAACCCAGGCTTGATTTCCAAGACCTACATGGCTGCTAAGAACTATTTGTAACTCCAGTTCCAATGTTTTCTTCTGACTTCTTCAGGAAATCCATGCATATGGTACACAGACATACATACAAGCAAAAACACACATGAATAAAAATAAATAAATCTACAAAGAAAAAGGACATCAGGCCTCTGACCTCAGGAAGTATGGTGCCCCTGAAAACACATGAACACTCATGGTGTCACAGATGGTTTTTGTGTAAGTACAAATCAATAAAATGTGAATGAGTAGCCAGAGTGGGGCACAGTGAATCACAGGAGATTTTTAGAGGAAGGAAAATTTGAGCCAATTAATAATAACTATAGTTTTTCCAGAGAGGCACTTTTAAAGTGAAATGCCCTTCCTTATCTGTCAGACCTTCAGATTCTTTGTCCCTCTGAATGAAAAGCCCAGTGTCTTCTGGGCTGTTTGACACAGAGTCACCCCGGTCCTTAGAGAGCCAGGTATGCTGACTATGCAGGTCAAATTTATGTCCAAAGCCCTTTATATTTTTGTGGTCTATTTCTGTTGAGTGCCTTACTTTCTAAACCACACATAGATTCCCTCTGAGTTATGAATCAATAGATGCTAAAGTTTTTAAAAGTTTTGTTTTTTGTCTCTTCACGGTTTCTTCCAACAACACTTGTGAATGCTCCTGGAATACCTTCTGTCTAACTGGACTCATAGCACATGAGGTTTGAACTAGTTTGTTAAGTGGTATTTATTGGCCAATTATAAAGCAAATTTTAACTTCATGTGAGAAATGAATCTATTTGCAATAAAAGGGAAGAAAAAAAACAGTGAACATGCCCTCTCAGTATTGTGCTACAGAAACCAATAGGACTGTGTCTGGTGTGTGAGCAATTAATAGTAGTTCATCCATTCTCAGAATTGATCATAACTATGGCTAATCAACCTAGCAGAGAGACTACAGACCCCGAAATCTTTATCATAAACTTTACTACCCCTCCTCCTCCATGTTGTTGGAGGCAATGCCAAATGTTTATGGGAACATCACATGTAGGTATCTGAAACTGGGGAGCTGAGTCACCAGATTTTAAGAGTTCCAGCCTCCATATGTTACTTCCTAAAGTGAGTGCTAGTCGTCACGTCCACTCTCTCCAACCTAATCCCAGTGTCCTAATAGTTGTGACTGATATGACCCCAAGGCAACGGAACATAACAATCTGAGTCATTCAGAAAGAGGGAAGAAAAGGTGCCAATACAGAGCTGTGACCCAGAAACAAACTGCTCTGAGCACAGCAAATGCCCGTGTGCCCAGTGAGACTGCGTGGCTGAGCTCCCAGCGGTGACAAATGCTCCTCTCTTTGTCCCTGCTTGTGCCCACCTGAATCTTATAAGAATGGCTCCCAAAAAACATCTGCTAACCAAAAGGAAGCACAGCTGTTCGCCTTTGACCACAGGAGGAAAACCGAGCACACAGCCGCCAAGTTGATAAGGTGGGTGTGGTGAAGAAACATGAGTATACATGCTTTGTTATGAAAATGTTAGAAGACGCTTATCTAAATAGGGAGATTTTCATTATTATTATTTAGAGTATAAGAGACTGAACTGTACAGAATTTGTCATTTCAAAGCCAGCTTTCCATTTCAATGTGCAGAAGGCCGCATGCATGAAGTACTCTCTCATCTAGAACAGTCTGGAAGATACTTTCCAGGCCAAAATCAGGGTGAGCCTCTCCTAGCCATTTTCTTCAGTTTTACTCTGATAGCTACAAACATTGCCAATTGCAGAAGTTTCCAGAGCATAAAAGATACATGGAAGCTAAATATTTATCTCTTTCTCTGGTGAGGCAAAGAATATTTTGTTTGGTCTCTCGTTTTCAGATTGTTTGCAGCATTCCTAACATATGCCCAGACTTGGCAGCATGCTGGTGTCTCGATAATAAGATTCAGCAGCGAAGAAAGTGACTCGGAGCTGATGCTTCCTCACCTAATACACAAGGTACTTTGTCAACCTCTGGAGCTAAAACCAACCATCACAGGCACGTTCTCCTACATGAGCACTTGTGCAAGGCAGCACATGGCCATCTCTTGTCATCTATCTTCTTGGCTATAGGCATTTGTAAAGATCGTGTATAGCTTTGGCTTTTCTTTGCTTTTGGTTTAACACACAGAACTGTTGAGGGGAGTGTGGGTGTTGGAACAAACTGGCAGTTTGATCTCTGGTTCAATCATTTCAGTGATGGCCCTCAGTCCTTCTAGGAATTTTAAAGTATTATATGATTTTCTGCTTAAAAACACGTGAGACAGTTCTATTTTCAACTCTCAACCTGGGATAGTAATCAATTGTCAAAACAATGAATCCTAGGGATGGTCTTACACTACATTACAAATGAAATTATTTTTCTAAGGAATAAAAAAATACATGGAATTTGTTCTTCTGAATGCCTTAATTTTTCTAAATTCATACATTTTTATTAGAGTTTTCATTATTCCTGTTTCCCTAATTATTGAAAAAATGGTAAAGAAACATAACTAACACAGATAAGAATTTCTCGGCACAAAATGAAGTTTTACTATTGCCAAGGCTAATGATGACTCTTCACAACCTGACAATGAGTCCTTATTGCTGAGGACACACTTACTTATGCCCTCAAACATGGAGAAGTTGAGCCTCTAGCAGAGAAGCTTCACCCCTACTGACCGGCGTTCGTGGTGCTGGAAGGTACCAGGCATGATACCAGGGGAGAAAAATAATCATCAATATCACTTGACTACAAACCCTGTGACCTACAACAGTGACCTTACTGCGAGATATACGGACGCAATTGTGGCACAAATGTTAAGAGAGTAACAGACCAGTTTTGACGGGACTTAAGACTCACTGCGTGAAATGGAACTCACACAGGACACTGCCCAAGTGGCCAAGAACCTAAAACTGAATAGGTCATAGGCCCTGGTGCAAAAGGCCATTAAGAATATACAGCAGATGACAACTGATATTCAACAAGTCGACCTACCAGATGAATAATTCTCTGGTAGGGAGCCTCCACGAGGCAAAGACAGTGAGGGGGCAACTGACTCTGAATCTGTTTGTTTGTGTCTGTAATTTCTATCATGTGCCACTACATTTCTTCCCTAAAAATTGCTATGGGTGTTTTCCCACTGCTTGTGTGTTTATCTCATGTATATATTCCATCTACTGGGCACACTTATAGCTGTGGATGGTCAGGAAAATGACTTCTGCTTAATCTGTACAATTCTGATGAATAGAAATAATGCTAGGGTATTTTTCATAGCTGGCATAGGAAAGTAACAGTATTCTCTGTCACAAAGACAGCTAATTTTAGACTTCAGAACAAATTCAAAACAGACTAGCTGCCCCTGCAGAGAATACACAAGGACAAGTTCCCCAGTGTTTGTTGAACCAAAATCAGGCACAAAACAACTTTAGTAGACATAATTTTCTCAGCAATTGGCTTTCTGCACATACTCCTAGGCACAAGAGTCAGCCAACTAACTGTTTATTTGCTTAGGTCCTGAATTGCAATGTCACTTGGTGTGATGTCTCTCAGCCTGCATTCTTTTTTTCCATTCATTTATTATTTATTTATTTATCTATCTATCTATCTATTTATTTATTGGTTTTCCAAGACAAGGTTTCTCTGTGTAGCTTTGCACCTTTCCTGGAACTCACTCTGTAGCCTGGGCTGGCCTTGAACTCAGAGAGATCCACCTGCCTCTGCCTCCTGAGTGCTGGGATTAAAGGCATGCACCATCACTTCCTGGCCAGCCTACATTCTTAATAGTCAAACTTACAGTCATGTTAGTTAGGTTTTCTAGGTATACAGAATTATATTTTAGATAGATAGGTAATCTTCAAACACATAAAAGACCTACAGAATATGGCATTTTAAATGTTTTAAGAATTTAGGCCTTTCTGAACAGTGAGACACATCTGCTCCTGGCAGCACCAATTACTTCAATGGACATCTAAGAAACTCATTATGGAGTTTATAATGTGGAAAAGCCTAGCCATTTGGGCAAAAAACTGCTCTTGCCTGGGCTACTTGATAAACTGGACATGCAGGAAGGTAACCACTGAACTTTGCCAAAACAAGGAAAGATGGTTCTTTGGGTTCTTGCTTCACAGAAGAAACTGCCAGACATTCTGCAGGACACAGAGAAAAGTGACTGATGAACTTTGCCAATAGGCGGAACAGTGCTTCAGATTTCCTGCTTCACTGAAAAATATGCCAGAGACTCTAGGCCTGTAGGTTGAAGATAGATGCCCCAACATTACAGAGGAACTTTGGGTGACTGTCCAAGCAGCCAAATGTCTCTGTCATTTCTAGTATTTTGAAAGTTGCTTGAAATTTACTTCCTGTTTACTCAGATAACATCCTTCTGGAGTCTTTGATGAAGTTGAAGACTAGATAGTTATAATTATAGCTTTCCTTGGTTATGATAAAAAGGTAAATTAGATATGAAACTTTAGACTCACAAAAATAGAATAGATGATAGAGTGTTTTCTTTATTTTTGCCAAATACAAATGAGTAAATATTGTAACTGTAATTCTTGCTTGATAACTGTTTTGTTATATGTAATTTTACTATGTTAAAGTTAAAATTAAAATTTTTTTAATTAGACAAAAAAGGGGAAATGCTGTGAGATAATGCTCTTGTACACTGTAAAGATTTGTCACTTAAGTTGGTTTAATAAAATGCTGATTGGCCAGTAGCCAGACAGGAAGTATAGGTGAGACAATCAGACTAGGAGAATTCTCAGAAGAGAAAAGACAGAGTCAGGGAGATGCTATCCTAACACCCAAGGAGCAAGATGCAATGCCACAGCTACATGGCAAGATATAGATTAAGAGAAATGGGTTAATTTAAGATGTAATAGCTAGCTAGCAATAAGCCTGAGCCATAGACCAAACAGTTGGTAATTAATAATAAGCTTCTGTGTGTTTATTTGAGACTGAGTGGCTACAGGACATAGGAAAACTTCTGGCTATACTACATGCCTTCCGCCTGCTTACCAAGAAGCTTGGCTGGTAGCTAAGTATTGCCAGTCAGCGTGACCTTCTAGCCTGAAAGAAACCATGTGATTCCTTACATGTATCAGAATGGCTCTGTTTCTTATTGTTTACTCAAGAAATGCTTTGTGATCCTGAAAATGTAACTTATAATTGTCCAGAGTTTGGCTGTTGAGGTGTGTGTGTGTGTGTGTGTGTGTGTGTGTGTGTGTGTGTGTGTGTGTAAAGGGAAATGTAATTGAGTGTGTAGAGAGAGAATGTGTGGAGAGTGTGTGGAGATATGTGCTATGTGGAGACAGATGGAAGAGAGAGCTAGGTAAATGAGATGTATAGCTATGTAAAAGAAGTATATATGACTGTATGGAGAATGTAACTGTCTGGAATGTAACTATGTAGATACAGAGATTTTCAGAAAGAGATTAGAGATGTAGCTGAGTGGGTAGAGAGATACAGGAAGATGAAGCTGCATGGAAAAAAGATGTAACTGTGTGTAGAGATATATGGCTGCGTAGAAGAGAGATGTATGTATGTAAAGAGAGATCTATAGCTGAATGTAAAGAATATAGCTGTGTAGAGATAGAGAGATTTTCAGAAAGATTTTTTAAGATGAAGTAAAAGAGAAAGTTACCATCAGAAAGTGTGTTTCCTTACTTACCCCTCAGAAAAGTCTAGCCTTCACCACATTCATTGATTTTTTTTTTGCATACCCTTGGCTGCTGGAGGCTGGCCCTCAGTTAGCAATACCCTAGGGGGAAACCTACTGCTATTATTCTGCTGAAGGACCACAGTAATAAATGGCCCTAGATGACCCACTATGCTGTACTGCTATCCCCATAGATCAGTGCCTCACTCAGTCCTCATCAAGAAGCTTCCTCTTGCAGTGGATGGTAATCAGCACAGAGACTCATAAGTGGACAATGTGTAGAAGAGATTT
>CABHPR010154369.1:0-17500 GCA_902168415.1 Peromyscus melanophrys | reverse complement strand
AGCTCCAGGTGCAGTGAGAGACCCTATCACAGGGTAATAGAAGAGTGAAAGAACAGATATTGATGTTCTCTGGCCTCCTCCAATGTGTGCATCCATGCACGTATATTCTCCACCACCACCCCCACACACCAAAAACAATATATCAGTTTCTTATTTTTCTTTGATTATCTGCCTTGCCCTTGATAACTGATCTTTTGTGTGGTGTGATACCAAAAGCCCTCTGAAATAATGCAGGTCCACTCTGCCATAGGCACAGCTCAGATTCCTCCCGTGGTTCTGATTTAACAGTTGGTGCCACCCTAAGGTATTTGGACTATGTTCTACCAGGCCTGTTGGTGCTTGTTTTTGTTTTTGTTGTACTGAGGCTTGAACACAGGACCTTGCCAACACTAGGCAAGCTCTTCACCAAAGCACCAGCCCTTCCTGAATTTTGCTTTCCAGTTTTGGTGGCTCTGCAGGTTCACTAAGAGCATGAAGAGGGGCAAAGCTGCTGGAAGCAGAGGCAAGGATGGAGGTAGAGTGAGGCAGACTCTTAGAGGGGACGACCAACCGCAAAATAGTAATTCTCTTGTTTTTATGTCTCTTCTGTTCCTACAGAATTAACTGAAATAGAAGGCCTTTGTGGAGCAGGAGAGCAGCCACGGTGACTCTGCTCTAACGTTTCAACTCAGTGCATGAGACTGGTTGAGGATCATTACAGAACATTAGAATGTTTCTCAGCATGCGGCACGTTCTACAGTGTGTGTCCGAGCCATCAGTATCTACCAGTAGGGAATTTTCTCTAGGCATGTCTTCTTTTCCTCTCTCATCTAGATTTGAACATGTGAAAAAGGGAGAAACTTCTATCACTATGTGAACTTCAGATTAGAAGCATGAAGGCCCAGGAGAGAGGTGTACACTGGGTGATGGAACACTAATCAGTCAAAAAAAACCATGAGAGGAGCCAAGTACAGACCAGAAACAATGGGGTGAAATTATCAGGATTCTGGAAACACCCTGCATGGGGCACAGTAAGGCTTCTGGAGAGGCTGAGAGACATAAGCACTTGCTAAGAGCCTCCCTAGGGCTGGGCCTTTTGCAGTGTGGCTCTGCTGGAATAATCTTACAGTACACTGCACCTATAGTTCCACAGTAGAGTAAGCTAATGACAACAGGGTCTAGGTGGGAGACCACTTACATTTTAATTCATGTTAGAAGTGGGTATAAATACAAAATACAGTTTCTACTGAACGTGTTTTGCTTTCTGCTGTGGTTTGCAATGTGTCCCAAAGGTCTGTGTGTTGTAGCACTTAGGGAGGCAGTGGAGCTTTTAAGAGGTGGGGCCTCACGGAAGGAAGGTGAGTCACTGGGGGTAGCCCCTTGAAGGGACCTGGCTCCTTCCTCTTTGGCTTCTCAACACAGCTTTGATCCATAACTACTCTCTGCCATGAGGTCCCGCTTCACCACAGGCCAAAAGCAACAGTCACCCAACCATGGACTGAAACCTCTGGCTATAAGCTAACAAACCTGTTTGCTTTACTAAATTCACTTTCTCCAAGTATTTTGTCACAGCTACAGAAAACTGATGAATGACTTTCACATCACTGTAAAGTAAAAGTCTCACATCAGACCACGCTAAACTGAAAAGTGTCTGTACAATACCTAAGGCAGGGTGTAGAGGCAGAGGGGGGCAGGGAATACTAGCTTTCCACTGTTTACTAGCATACCTAAATACTAGCATACAGAAGAACAGATATGTCCTTTTGTCCCTGTTGAAATGTTCCTAGAGTGCTACTCAATTTGGCCATTCCATGTTGTTAATAATATGAACACGCTCTGTGTAGCAATGACAGCCAAGCATGAGAGTCACACGTGAGCTGATGCTGCTGGCCATGCTCGACACTCTTCCATATATGGAAGGTATCAGAACAGCCTAGCCTGGAGGTGGCAAAATAATGGATGACTCTTACTTCAGGGGATGGCCTTGGCCATTTATAGCTGGAGGAATGTGCTAATGGCAACAGCTGTCCTCTTTTGGAGCAGAGTGCAGTGGTGGATCCAATTACCAGCTGCTTTAGTGAAAAGTAGTGATAATAAATAAGAGACAGGCCAGTGATTAATCATCACCGGTGACTTCCATCTTTTCATCGGGACAGCAATGCCCAGGTCCCCTGTGCTTTTCTTAAAGAACCGAGTCTGTGTAAGTGAATGGCCTTTGTGAAGAACTCTGGATGGCTGGGCTCTGCACGGGGCTTCTCTTTGCTCTTCAAGGCCATTGATTATATAGTGACTTCCCGGCCCGTCCCTAACATTTCCTGGCTTTGGGGGCAAGATTACAAATTGAGGACTGTGTCTCAAATGTCCAAATATTTGAATTATAAGTCAACAAACTGCCAAATAAAACAGATTCTGTCCTACTTTGATAAATTTACCACAAAGTGACCTGGGAGCCTGGTACGATTTTAGAACTTTAGATTCCTTGGAATTTTGTACCACAACATTCTAACTGTACTCCACTGCCTTTTATTTATATTTTTAATAATCTGCTGCCCTTTTTCTTCTATTCCCAGTACACACTGCAATATACAAAGAGTCTTACCTTTTTGCATGAGGTTACTTTGTCCAGAAGTCCCCAAGCCACCCCTCAGGCTAGAGAGTTCATTTATGCTTGTGAGCAGCTTGGAGGGAGGTGGTTGTTCTGGCCCTCAGGATGCAGAACTCTGAGTTCTGAGCACCTGGACCTTGTAGCTCCCTAGGAAGGAGGTAAACAAAGTTCATGTGATCGAACAGATCTCTACCTGGACAATTTAGAGCTTAACCCCACAACAAAATCAACTCAGAATCCGTAGCCCTAACTAAACCTGGAGTTACCCCAACCAAGCGCAAAGGAAGTTGGATATCCATGCAGTTAAATACTCTTCCCTGGGGGTCTTGATTCCTTGGTACTCTTGCCCTGGTTACAAGGGTAGAGTGGACTCTGATGGTCATAGAGTCTCTAAGTAGCGTCGCAGATACTGTCAGCCGGAAGTCTAGTTGACACATAAGTAAACAGTGAGTGTCAGGGAATGTACACTAGACTGACCTCATAGACTACTGTCCATCCCAAGCACTGCTCAAACCTGCTGTGTTCTACATTAACTTTGCCACCTCCTGTTGCAGATTCTTCATGGTGATATTTTAAAAAATAATTTAAAAAATCATTGACTTATTAAACACACCTCTAATCCACAATGCTGCAATTTACTGCATGCTGTTAGTGATATTCTTTCCTCCTCCATCACTCAGATCACTTCTGTGATCAGCCATACTTTCCCAATCAAGACTGCTTGCCTGGTAGAGTACCTTGGATCTTCAACACTGAGGAAACTGGGTGCCTGGTTTCCAATTCTTATGGCAATAGCTCATGTATGATCCGCAACAGTAACCAAGCTCCATAGCTACCAAAGTTAGTTGTCTCCTCCATATATCAATGTCTTTTTTCACCTGATAGTCTACTGGTCCAAGAAGTTCAAATTGACCAAGCTTGTTTGGTGAGTGCAGCATGTGTCCCCCTCCTACCTTGGAGATAGAACCCCAAGTCCAGTACAGTAGAAGTTGCTGGGATAAGAAACGTGAGAAAGACCAGAGTGCAGGGGCAGAAGACAACCACTGCCCTCCCCGTTACAGGATCCAGGTGTTCTACCTAGTGTCAGGACTGTACAGTGTCTGATGACTAAGTCTACAACTTCTCCTCCCCACCCCTATCTGACACCATCTCAGGGAACAAGCACGTAATCAACGGGTGACCTCCCACTCTGTTCGTAGGAACCTTAGCTGCTGAGAACTCAAGCAACAGAAACAACAAAATCACTGGGAAGTAACATGTGACTTTTGGGCAGGGCAAGACAGAAGGGCTGAGAAATGGCAGAGGCCAGAGCCCTCCATAATTCAGACCAAGAGATCTGCCCAGATGCACACACTCAAGTTTACTTCACTGAAACGGGAACCAGGGCTACGCTCTCCCAAAATCACATGCCCAGGCAGCCTCTATATGCTCACGCTCAGGAAATGGGTCCTCAGGAAGCTCTGGGAAACCAGCTACTTACTGCCTTCGCTCAGGTAGAACCAGGAGGCATGAAGTAGGTAAGTTTGAAAACCCGGGGAAGTTGTTTTAAAAATCCCAGTCAGCCAACAATGTGAAAATGTCTTTCATATCACCCAGAGGGCTTATTCCTGAGGCCTAAAATTGAAACAGTAATCTAGGTTGCTAAAAACTGTGAGTCACTCTGCTGAAATCCTTCTCCTTTTCTTAGTATCCTAACTCCTACCAAGCTTAAATGGGTACACGGCCACCCAGCTAGAGCCTACATGTCCCAACTCCTTTGCAGGAGCGTCACATGACTGAATTCTCACCACTGAGGTATAAGAAAAATATGTTATTTGTAGCTGCTGGGTCATTTCTTTAAAGATGAAAGCACTTAGCTCTCAGTTCCATTTTCAGTCCTCAGGCTCAGAAATGGCAATAACTGGGTCTAGTTATGGACACATATGTTGATGAGGAAAGAAACAGCCTGCCAGCTTGATTCCTAGACAACTTCTTAGGAGTTCAGTGGTTCCATGTGGATCTTGGGTGAGGAGGTGGGAAAGTGGTTCCCAGGACAGCTGGCAGGGCCCTGCATCACTGACAGAGTACCTTTGTACTATTTTAGGAACTAGAAATAACTCCCGTGTTGTTCAGGTTGATATATTGATATGGTCTCTTAGCTGCCATGATAACTACAGGCATACATCCTACCCATGGGATCAGATCTAATGGGTGCATCATTCAGTGGTTTTATTATTGCAAAGGCATGACCAAGTGCATTGCATAAACACCGATGGTGCAGAGCAGTTACTCCATGTGGCCTCTCAGTGCGATCAAGACAGAGAGTTAGCATGCTATGAGGCCATTGCTGAATAACACAGCATGTTATTTCACAGTGAACTTTTTATAAATAAGAAGTACATTCGAACACATTAATATAGAGTTGTAGATGAAATTCTAAACAGTCTTAGTAAATAAGAAACACAGAGCCAAATACAGAGGAAATAGCCAAAGAGATCAGAGCAATAACCATGACTAGCTTTAGCTTACCACCAGCAGTAACTTCCCCCAGAGAGCTTCTTCCTGCCTAACCTGTGCTTTTATTGCTTTCCTGTTCTGCCTTCTCATTGGCTCTAAGCCCAGCCACATGACTTCTTCGTCACTGCCTGCCTATACAGACCTCCAGGTCTCTATGGTTGATTCTGGGATTAAAGGTTCGTGTTACCATGCTTGTCTGTGTCCTTAATCACACAGAGACTCTGCCTGCCATGTGATCGAATTAAGGGTGTGTGCTACCACCGCCTGACTCTGCTTATGGCTTGCTTTGACCTCTGATTTCCAGGCAACTTTATTTATTAACATACGAATAAAATCATATTTCACCACAAATAAAATATCACCATAGAGTACAGTAAATCTACAGACCGATAATCTAGCCACTCATTGTCATTTTCACGTACCATGGCCTGTGTGGCATTGTGTGCACTATAGCTTCACATGCACAGCACGTTTGTTCTCGTCAGCGTCACAACAGCATGCGAGCATACGCGGTGCCACAAGGCCATTGGGCAACGTGACATTTTCAGCTTCATCATAATTTTGTGTGGTCAACAAAGATACGCAGTTCTTTGCTATTCAAAACATCAGCATATGACTATAATGTGTTCAAACAATCAGAAGATAGCATATATGTTTTTGTAGTTCTTGAAATCCTTGACACACTAGAGGCAGACCCCAAAGCTACAGGACTTCCAGTAACCTTCTCAAGTAACATGCAGCAGGACTCCTATAGAAGGCCTCCATGAACTTCCAAACCTATTGGCTTGAATAGAACATTCATGCTGGCTAGTTCTCTGACCCTTATGAATACATAAATAAAGAAATTTTATTTGCATTAGTCAGGATTTGGGATGTTTCAAAAATCTCTCCAAATGAAGGTCATCAAATTGTCATAGCTAAATTCCTTCTTAAATTTATCCAGACAGAAGAATTTAGGAAAATAGACTTGAATTTGATTCTCTATATTCCTAAAATATATAACCCTTCACATATACACAAAGGCCTGCTTTGTTTGGTTGGTTGGTTTGGTTTGGTTGGTTTTTGAGACAGGGTTTGTCTGTGTAGTTTTGGTGCCTGTCATGGATCTTGCTCTGTAGACCAGGCTGGCCTCGAACTCACAGAGATCTGCCTGGCTCTGCCTCCCGAGTGCTGGGATTAAAGACGTGCGCCACCACCTCCAGCTCTGGATAGTGTTTTTAATACTGTATTTACCCTGGAAGGAAACTGGGATAAACACAGGTAAACCCTTGAATAGAAAGTGCATTGGTAGACCCAGCCATGAAAGATGCTCTGTGTAAACAAGCTGGCCTCTGCAATAAATCATTTATAGTTGCTGTCATAAGAGATGAACTAAACATTAAGTGGCTGCAGTGCCATTAAGTGGAGTGGCCACGGTGCAAGTCTATTCTGATAATCATTTTGGCAGATTCAGTAGAAACATTTGTTGGACAATCTACTTCTATGTGTCAGAAAAATTGAGCTGTGAGTCAATGGCCCAGAAAATCAAAGTAATGCTGCCTACAGAAAAGACAGCATCTTATATTGGTGGAAGCATTTTTTTTTCAAATTTATATTCTCTAAGGGAACTTAGGAAATGACATTGCTTCTTCTAGAAACTTTGTCCAAGGTATTTGATTTATCATTTATGTTAGAATCACTCCCTCTCCTTTTCTGAAGAAAGATGCTTAAAACAGGGAAATTTCTTTTTCTTTTCTTTTTACCTGAGGCAAGAATGTCTTTGGGCTCAAGGTTAGATGAAAATACTCTGCAGAGGACATTGGGGCTTTGTGATAGTAACAGGGCAAGCCCGAGAAAAAAGAGAAGCTGCTGAAGGATGCATCCTGAGAGGGGAGACAGGGCTCTGGTGGGGGAGGAAGGAAGGAGGCAAAGAATGGAAAAGATGAAGGCGACTTGGAAGTGACTATTATTTCAAGAGATGGCCCTGATAAGCTTATTGTACAGCACCGAGCTTGGTCAGTGACCTTTAACTGCACTCGGGTTACACTGCTGTCGCTAGTGAGTTGTCACAGAGATGGTCTCAGTCCTTTGAAAGACAAGAACAAAGTACAGCTCAACTGCAGCTGGGGCCGTGAGACCACTGGGCTCTCCATCTGGTCTGTGAAGCGTCCATAAGTACGGGAGACAACCAGGACCTCTCGATGCCTCCCACTGCTGAGCCAAGTGGGGTGCTGTGGCCTACACTAACATGTCGGGGTGGCACTCAAACAGAAAGATAGGGGCGTTGATGCAGGGGGCTGGGAGCACTGTGAAGGAAACAGACAAGGAATCTGTATGGGGTGAATTTGATTTCATTAAGGCAATGTCTTAGAGACTTTATTATCTTCACATAAGTTTTCATAGTCATTCATGAACATGTATCCTTGAATCTTCTATTTTTAATAGATTCATTTTGTTTTCTATTCCCCAGAAAAGATATTTTCTCTCTTTTAAAAAAAAAAAAAAACTTCTTTTAAAATTTAGTTTTAGAATACCATCAAGACCAAAACTATGTGAACTTAATAAAGAAAGAGGTTTACATGGTTCAGAACATCCACATTCTGAAAACTAAACATGTTTCTTTTTCTCCTTGGTCAGTTTGGCAGCACAAAGGAACTTATCTGTGGTTGTTATTTGTCTCCATGATTTCCCTTCCTAGCAGGTCTCACAGCCTTTATAGCACGAAGCATTTCCTTATGTCTGTACAGAATCCTTTTTTGCTCCAATTTAAGGCCAGTGACTCTGTGGAGCCGCTCACTACTGTCTAATGAGCACACAGACACTGGGACTTTCTTCTGAAAACTGGCCTGAGCCCTTCTTTGCTAAGGCAATCAGCCCCACCTTATGCCCTCCCTTCCTCGGTGGCACACTGGTGCACTTGTGCAAATACATTCATAAATATAGTGGTCTGAAGAAACACAACCCAAAACTGACTTAACATATTCCTTTGTTCTTGTATTCAAATGGCACTCACAGGCACATTTAAAGCAATAGCTCCTTTAATCCTGATAATCAATCGGTGAGAAGTTATTATTCTTTTTTCTTTTCCTTTTCTTTCCACGTGAGATCATTGAATCATGGGTCACACTGCCAGAATTCCTCTAATTTTCACTCTCTTTTGTATAAACAGAAGCTGAAGAGGGCCTGGACCAGTGGCTCGGCAGTTCAGAGCACCTGCTGCTTTTGCAGAGGACTTGGGTTTGGTTCCCAGCACCCACATGGCGGCTCACAAACATCCACATTTCTAGTTCCAGATCCAGGCCCTCTCATGACCTCCTTGCACACCAGGCACATATGTGGTACACATATATACCTGCAGGCAAAACACTCAGACACATAACAAAATGAAAACAAGTCTACAGAACGGCTTGAGCGGATGAAGTATTCATCCTCCTCTCTGTGGAAGTGACTTCCAGGTCTCCCGCTGAGTACTGTTAGTTTGATGAGGCTCGTCTCATCATATAAGAGATGTGCCTCGGTAGCAGGCTCAGTCCCAAGCAGCACATGCTCACACACATGCACACAGACACAATTGCACAAAAAACATCTTACAAATAAAAAAAATTAATTGTTTCTTAATTAACCTGAACTGCTATGTCTTAGAATTCAGGTTTCAGGTATATTTTGTTCATAATTCATATTCTATGAACATATATTCATATTCAATTCAAATTTGGCTGTTTCTATAAAACTTCATGTCTTATTTATGCCTCCAATTTTGAGTTATAAATAAAGGAATGCCTTTAAAGTCACAGGGGTGTGAGCTTAACCTGGGCAGCCTTGACAGAACATGGCATGATGGGAAAGCTTTCTGTCATTATACCCTGGAAAGGAGAAGACAGAGGTTACCATATAGGAGACCACAAGGTGGGACTGTGCTGGGAAGGCAGGAAAAGCGAGTATGTATCACTGCAAGTGATATGCAGTGGGTCAGTGGCTGAGGTAGAAGAGTTCCCCAGTCTTCACAGCATGGGGGAAGGTATATATGTGCAGGCTACTAAGTAATTATGGTCCAGATTTTCTTCCTCCAGAGGACAGTTTGGAGTCATGGAAGGAGTATCATTTGGAATTGCACAGCAGCTGTATATAAAAGTCAAATATGGCTCTTCCTGGATTGATCTCCAGATGTTGGCAGCACTGCGTTCCTCTCTGGAGGTTCTGGAGGGGCATGGGAGCCGTCGTTTGTGTTTTCCAGTTTCCAGAGAATCCCCCGTTCCTTCACTCCAGGTTGCCTACCTCTCTCTGCAAATCTGGCAGTAAAAAAAATGAATCATTCTCAGATCATGTTCCTCTGACCTGCCTTACAATCTGTCTTCTGGGTTTAAGGACTCTTGTGGTCACATTGGTCCCTCCTAGATAATCCAAGATAATCTGTTTTAAAGCTAGCAGATTATCAACCTTAATTCTCAGAGATTAGGACATGGAACATCTTTGTTTCCATTTGCAGGCTGAAATCTTGCCTACCTGAGTAGATAGTGGACATTTTCAAAATCATTTGCACAGCACATCCATTAGTTGGTTGTGTCGTGATTACGTAAATCCCTATACAGATACCCACTGAAAATTGTTAAACCTGCCAGAAAGAGACACGTTGATGTCACCATTTATCTGAACAAGCTCTTGGGGAAGGAAAACAAAGTGAGTCATCAATGTGTTGTACTTTTCACATGCCTTCTCCTTTTGTGTTCCTTGTCTTTAGCACAGACACGGGGACACTCCCAACTCAGGAGGCCCATCAGCTCACATTCCAGGCATCTGCCGAGAGCTTCCTTACAAAGCTCTCCTGAGCCCTGTCCTGGCCATTTGCAATCTCTCTACTGTGGCCACAGGGCTCCTGACAATGTCAGGGTCAGCTCTTGCTGCCTTTCCCCTCTTTCTAGGTCTAAGCTTTGTTTGTAAAATGTCTTAGGAAAACTGAACTCATCCTCTCGCCTAATTTAAAGAGATACATTTGAGTTAGTGTTTTTTCCCCTTGAGATAGGGTCACACTATTCAACCCAGGCTGGCCTTGAACTTGGCATCCTCTTGCACCCAGTCTCCCAAGAGCTAGGAAGGGTTTGTGTGACAATCCCCGACTAAAACTAACCTGTAATGATGGGGTATTCTTTTCACTTTCCACTTTGTCCTGGTGGCAGGGATTTGACTGAGAACCCTGTGCATGCTAGGCAAGCACTGGGGTGTGTTTCAGCTTTTTGAGAAGGGCTCTTGCTTTGTAAGCTGGCTTTCCCTGGGTATATGCTGTGTAGCTCTGGCTGGCCTCAAATTCTAGCAGTCTTCCCAAGGTAGCTCTTAAGTGCTTAAGCATACATCACCATTATCAGTCTTTAGTACGCTTTACAAGTCAGTTCATGGGGGCTGGAGGCGTGGCTCAGCAGCTAAGAGCACTGGTTGCTCTTCCAGAGGATCTATTCACGGTACCCACATGGTGCCACAGAACTGTGTGTAACTTCAGGGAATCTGGTGCCCTGAATTGGCTTCAACGGGCACCAGGCTCTCACATGGTGCATTGACACACATGCAGGCCAAACACCCACGCACAAAAAATAGGAAGCTGCTCTTAAAAAACTTAAAATTCAATTATGACTGGGTCTTCACAGTTAAATTGGGATCATGAGGCAGAAACAGGCCCCCAAACCCCACCAAAACCCATACATAGGTGTCCACATTCCAGTGATGCTTCAATTAGGTCATTTTATTTTGAACTGTAGCTCCTAATACTTTTTTAAAAACATAATTCTTTAGTGATTCTTTGGAATTTTCACATCATGCACTGTAAACCCATTCACTTTCCAGTCTCTTCATATCCCCCTCCTCACCCGTGCAGTATGCCCTCCTCAAAGTTAATTAAAACAAAACAAAACAAAGAGACAAACAGAAACCCACCTCCATCCTTCATCTTTCCAACACCTCTGCATTCATCCTCGAGGCGTCCGTCGGAAGCTGCCTGCAGTGTGCCATGCAGTGTACCCCTTCTGTCCAATCAGCACCACCCACAAAAGGTTCATGGCAACGAGTCATTGGTCTGGTTCAAGGCCTCAGGTTTCTGGCACACCATCATCACTGGGCTCTCATCGAAACTCCTCTAGATATCCTGTTGTTGCCCCGAGTCATGGAGATCCTGCTGTTACTGTTCCTCAGAACCAGTGCCTTGGCGCACTCCAGCAGGTCACAGATGAGGCAGCTGTTGGGGTGGGCCAACCCAAGGCCCAGGATGTAGGTCTGGGTGGTAGCTTGGCTGGTTGATCTGGGCCGTTGGAACCACCCTCTCGGGTAAGGGAAAGAGCCAGCTCTCCTAGGCCCATGCCATCCGGGCCAGCTATCCCAGGCCTGTGGTGATGGATGGGGCCAGGTCTCTTGAGTCCTAGGGTCAGCTTTCCCATGGAGGGTAGTGCCAGATCTCATGCTACAGTGTCCATCGAGGGGCAGGGCTAGCTCTCCTGGGGACAGTGAGGGACAGAGCTAGCTCCACATGGTCCTTGGATTTCATCATGCATGGTTCCTATGACCCCCTTGTGGTAACACAAGCCATGGACATCAGCCCAGTTCCTGGCTAATGTTGAGTCACAGACTCAGATATGGCCCATAGCAGCATTTGGACCCAGCCTCATGTGACTGCATAGGCCACTTGGATCCACAAGGCCCCTTTGGCAGTGTGGCCCTCAGACACCAGCATAGCCCCAGGTTGCGGCCCAGACCGTAGCATCTATATGGCCTTCAATGGTATCAAAAGCCACAGACTCTGGCTGCTGTTAGGGTCCTGGAGAAGTCCCACAAAAGACCATTATCCATGTATGCAATCAACAAGAGCATTTATTATCTTGAGAGTAAAGGTACCAGCATGCTGGGGACACACATCCAACATAAAGGCAAAATGGTGACCCCAAAAGAAGCTCACAGGCTCCTTAAGCACAGCTGAAGGAATTCCTAAAACAATAGGGTCATTTTGTCTAAGATTGGCTTAAGCAAGTGACAGTTATGTTACTACATTCCTGAGTGACTAGGGCTAGCAGGGGTTGGCTAAGGCTATAGATTTTTCATTTTAGGGCAGGCCTGGACAAGTCCCAAGCTTTGTCTTTATTTTGGTTATTATCTTGAGCTGTTGTCGGGGTGTTGAAGACTGGTTGTCCTTTGTTTGTGATTTCTTCTTAAACAGCCTACTCAGTTTCAAGAAGCAAGAACTGAAGCCTAATTCTTAACTGAGTTATTTGGAGTCTGCCATGATATTTGCCTGGACTTCTCAGTTGTAGTAGGGCCACAAACCCAGACATGGCCCTTTGTGGCAACCCTGGCCCAGACAACACCATGGCCCCAGTGGCAGCATGGCCCTCGGATACCAACATGGCCATAGGATGCAGCCTAGACCCCAGGCATCCGTGTGGCCTTTGGTGGCATACAGGCCACAGACATCACAGACCACAACTGTGGTAGGTTCGTGAACCCAGACATGGTCCCAGGCAGCAGCCTGGTCTTAGATGTCACCATAGCCCTAGGTGCCAGTGCAGGCCCCCCAGATCAGCATGGCTCCTGCAGCAGAGTGGTCCTCGGGCACCAACATGGCCCCAGATGGTGACCCAGATCCTTGGTATTGGCATTGGCATTGCCTTCAATGGTATTAGGAGCCACAAACATCAACATAGACCTTGGCTGAGGTAGAGCCACAGACCCAGACATGGCCCTCAGCTGCAACCCAGGCCTGGATGTCACCATGGCACCTTGTGGCAGTGAAGGCCACTCAGATCTGTATGACCCTTGCTGTAGCATGACCCTCAGATCCCCACCTGGCCTCAGGTGACGGCCCAAGCTCCATGGATTTGTGTGGCCTTCAGTGATATCAGGAGTCACAGACATCAACTCAGACACTGGTTGTGGTAGGGCCATGGACCTAGACGTGACCCCTCACCACAGCCCAGGCTCAAATGTCACCATGGCCCTGGGTGGCAGTGCAGGGCATCCAGATTAGTATGGCCCTAGTGAAAGCATGGCCCTCGGAGACCAACATGGCCTCCGGGGTTGGACCAGTCTTGGGTCATCCACAGAGCCGTCATGGTTACTGAAGCCATGCACATCAGCACAGACCCTCCCTGGCTGCTGCAGAGGCATGGACCCAGACATGGCCTCTGGAAGCAGTCCAGGCCTGAATGTCATCATTTCACTTGGTGGCAGCACAGACCACTCAGATCAACTTGGCCCCAGTGGAGGCCCTTGGGCACCAAAATGGCTGTAGGTCATCGCCCATACTCTGGGCATCCCTGTGGCCTCGGTGGCAACATGGGTCATGGATGTCAACATGGACCATGGTGCCAGGTGGGCATATGGATGCTTCAGGCAGTCTGGACCATGAGGAACCAGGCTGCCCCATGGGTGTCTTTCCCTCACCTCAGCTTATACTTTTTAAAGTTCTGGGTGATCTTGAATTTCCACCATTTATTTCACTTTTGTACAAAGGAAGCTAATCACTTACTTGTAGATGTACTTCTCTGTCCAATCAGCCTGCTCCCCAATAACCACAAAGAGGCTTAATATTAATTATAAATGCTTGGCCAATAGCCTAGGCTTGTTACTGGCTAACTCTTACAACTTAAATTAACTCATTTACATTGATCTACATTCTGCCACATGGCATTACCTCTCTTTCATCCTGCACCTCCTATTTCCTCTCTATGTCTGGTTGGCGACTCCTCTGATTCTACCCTTCTTCTTCCCAGTGTCCTTAGTCTGGTTCTCCTGCCTGACCTTATCCTGTCCAGCTATTGGCCAATCAGCTTCTTTATTAAACCAATCACAGCAACACAGTGTAAAGGAATATTCCACACTTACTATTGTTTTCCTTTTAAAATCTTCACCTCATCAGAGATGAACTCCACAGATTTTCTTTTTTTAATAGTTATTATTTCAGTGTGTGTGTGTGTGTGTGTGTGTGTGTGTGTGTGTGTGTGTGTGTGTGCAATGCATGAGTGCATAGACCACAACATAGTGTGGAGACTTCATGGAGTTGTTTCTCTCCTTCCACCTTTATATGGGTACCAGGGATCAAATTCAGGTTTCCAGACTTGCATCATAGCACCTTAGCCACTTGGCCGATCCACGTATTTTCTTTCTTTCCTTTTTTTAATTTTATAAACTTCATTATTAAAAAAAAAAAAACCTGACAAGTAAATTTAAAAAAACACACACCAAAATTAACCAGACCCAAAGTCTATACACCTCAAAGATCAGCACAGATAATCTTGGCAGTGCCTGTAGGGGAGTGTATTCCTCGTCTAACCTCATTTAAACCTCGCGTTCTTTCCATTCTTAGTGGAAGCACAGAGACTGTAGACGCGTGATGACCTTGATCACTTTGCATTTTTGCTAGATTTGCCAAATTTAAATCTAAGAATGTGGTTATGTTTTGACAAATTTTATACAAACATAAATGCCATATAGTGTCTACTCTAGACTCAAATACTAATGTGGGTTAGTATATGTGGAAGGATGTGTGTATGTGCGTGCGTGCGTGCGTGCATGCGTGCGTGCGTGCGTGCATGTGCACATGTGCTTTTTCTTTTTTTTGGAAACAGAATTTTGAGAAAATGACCTTCACCCAGTAGGGCATCTGGAAACTGAAAACTTCTCTTTTATTCTAATCAAATAATCCAAGTTTCATTTGACTTTTCTTCAAATATTCAGATTTATAAACATCAAAATGAGTCACTAGAGGAAGTAACAACCACAGTGGTACACATATGTAGCTATGTATCTAAACTCCTTTGAATCCAGTTCAATGATAACCAAGGCAATAAACGAATGAACTTCTGGGTCACTTTCTTCTGTAATCAAATGTACAAACAGATATTGAGGGTCCTGTGAACTGACATTGGTCTTGGTTTTTGGAGCAAATGAGTAAATCTCTGACTAGCCTGAAAAGTGCCTGCATAGGACCTGTTCTGGGGAGCTCAGCATTAGGGAGCTACTGGCAATTTACTCAAAGTTCCTAGTCACCTGTTTCCAAACTGGAAATTGCTTGTTTTCCTCAAAAGAAGTCTAAAAAAAACAGATGTGATTGACAAAAGATAGCCATCATTTAAAGCCAAGCTTCTTTGCCAGTATAGTACACTGCCTGAAATGGAAACCAAATATTTTTTTTTATGAATCTTGTAATTTTTTATGAAAATCTCAATTGCATTGCATTGCTTTTATAGTAAAAGTATTAATTTGTTAGCCATGAACATTTAAAATATACTACAATTTTTATAGCTCTGTTAAAAAAATTGAGAAGCAGCCTGAGGCCTCCTAGTCTCAGGGGGTGGGATAGGTGTGCTGGTACGTATAAATCCTTTCTTGGTTTCTGAGCCTTCTAGTATGAAGCCAGAAGCTGCCATGTGCAGCTCTATGCCAGTGTCCTACAACTTCAGGGTCTGCTTTACTGTCCTAATGCTTTGATGGCCTTTGATCGGGCCATTGTACCTGAGAAGCCAAGACAGAAAGCGATGTGGCCTTTCCGTAACCTTCCTTTCTTGTGTGAGAGTGAGACAAGTTAATTAGGCTTGACAGTGCAGATGACCCTTTCAAGTCAGGTAAAATGAGACTGCTGTGCTTATCACAGGTAGATAACCGTGAATATAGCTTGTACTGTCTATAGAGAGAAAGAAGTTTGTTCGTTGTAAATGATTTTTGAGGAAGGCTAAAAGATTCCCCGGCCAACTCCATCTAAGAAGACAATGGTACCATTTGAAGGGTTTGAGGCACATGAAGGGTACAGAACACACTTGCATTGATGAGTTATTATTGATAACCCCTCTTTGTCCTTTATTTCACAAAATTGTTAAAGTTCAGAGTTCAGGACCAGAAAACTCACATGGAGTGTTATTTCTTTCTTTCTCCTTCTTTTTTTTTTTTTTTTTTCTTTTCTTTTTTTTTTTTTTTTTGGAGAAGCTATATCTGAAAACAGAATCTTTTTATATCTCAGTGGCAATGAAATATCTCAGGCAATCTGAGCTGACAGTATATATACTTTATTCAGTAGCCTGCTTTTCTCACAGTATATTCTGAAGATGGTTTTCCTTTTGTGCTAATTTGGTTGTCTTTATGATTGACACCTGGGAATGTTCATATACTTGCTGAGGGAGAGGCAACCCATAGTGGGATCTCCCCCATAGAGAATCGGTTATCCTTCTTAGTAGAGAAAGCTGCCAGGGATGCAGGAAAGCAGCATCCCCTCTATCTATATAAGAATCAAAAACCTACATGTGGCTCTCAGGAAGTCAAAGCCCTTTGATGTGGTATTACTTTGAAGCTCAATGCTCCGTTTCCACCACTGTTGGGCCTATTTCTGTTCTAGCAGGTCAGAGTCTAAAAGGATGGAGGAGGAGGAGGAGGAGGAGGAGGAGGAGGAGGAGGAGGAGGAGGAGGAGGAGGAGGAGGAAGACGAGGAGGAGGGTGGAAGGGAGGGGAGGAAGAAGAGGAGGAGATGAAGAAGAAAGGGAGAGAGAGAAGGGTAGGGAGGAAGGGAGGAAGGCATTGGATCTAGTCTGAGTGGAGACTCAGCAGCCTATGGTGGGTTTCTGCTCCACACACACAGCCCTGGCCTCAGCATCACCATCTATGGATTGATGTGTGTGCCCTGTGTTAGTATTGAGAGATTTTGAAATAATGGCAAGAATTGCCAGAAAAATAAGGAATAACTTCTGTTGCTATCCTCTTTGTGGCCTTCCTCTGTTGCAGAGCTGGCAGGGCTTCACCCACTTATCATCTAGACTTCATCAGCTTGGCAGCATTTCTTTTGGAGAACAACTTGGCAACACATATCAAATACCAAACTATATAGTACTATTTTTAAAATATATCTTAAGGGAATAATTCAAAAGAAGAAAAATATATTATTAGAAACATCTTCAAATAAAAAGATGTGCTGTCAGTGGCTTTATACTATCTAAAATTGGAAAAAGTCTAAATTTTCCACAATAAAGGCCAGCTGAATAAGAAAATATCAATGCCATGTAAAATTAGGCAACTGTGGAAGTAGGTGTGATAGGTGATTATGGAAAAATACTTAGGAAACATCAAATAAAAAAAAGGTAAAATTATGTGTGCAATGAAACTATACTCACAAAATAATTTGCTATTATTAAAAGACCTGTAAAACTGGAAGTAATTTTTTCAGTGCTGAAGATTGGCTTTACATGTCTTTGGTAAGCACTGTACCTGAGTTATGTTCCCAGCACAAGAGTCATTTATTTTTCTCTTTTAGAAATTCCTGATGTAGTACTTCCAATTTGACTTAATTGTGACTAATTCACAATGAAATTAAGTCATGTTTATTAAATGAATGATTGTTCCCAAGGATACTTTTTGTACCATTTATAGATGAGAGTACCTTGAGAAATCTGATTTAGGTACCAAACTTACTCAAGTGTGTGTGTG